>JBCEWB010858382.1:0-33294 GCA_039654565.1 Peronia peronii
ATTGAGCCTACTCTGTATAATTCAGACATTTAATATGGGAAGTTTCAACAGTGTGGGTGTTCTTGAAAAAAAGTTACAAATGCCTGAAGTTGGCCCGTGCTGCATTCCCAACTGAAAATGGTCAAAGATTTTTCCTGCTCTTCCCTTTTTGACCTCCCCTGTGCTGAGTTAAATTCATTTTTAAGTTCAACTATTACTTTTGTGTTATTGTAATTTGTACAGAGATTGCAAAACTGTAACATCAACCTTCTACACAAGAAAATGGCAGAGTAATTATTGCTTAAAGAAGGGCGTGTGGCACTTTATTAGGAAAGCTGGAAAAAAACTCCCGTGAAACATAAAATCAGCATAACTTTCTTAGTATTCGACATACAAGAAAACCAAAGACACCCCCATGCTCAGGAAAACAAGCTCTATCAAACTATGGAGTTAAATTTATTGTATTTTGAAAATTTGAAAATTGGTTTCTAGTACCTGGTAAGAAGCATTTACAGTGTTACTGGGAATAATTCCGTGGTGGATCTAAACCAAGAAAGCCATAGAGTTAGGTAATCGTGGTGGGCAGCTGGATGGGGCACCATTAACACAGACTGTCATTACATTGCGAGCAGATCTGGATCCAGAAGAGAACAACAGAATCTGTCACTAACCAAGTGAAAGCACTGGGTCGTAAGGGGCGAACGATCATGAATGACCACCCCTCAGCAAATGGATGGGATGGGCGGAATCTGACATAACTCATAGTACTTGAGCAGAATACATTATCACCATAGACTTTCATGCTGTGAGCTGCAAGCCTGCCTACAGACACAGCATTAGCAACATGAGCAGTGCCCTGGATAACAGCAATCGTAACAATTGATTCAATATTTCCCAGTTGTACAAGTTCAGAGGTCCTGTTACCACATTGTCTCTATGCACAGATGCATTGTCATGGTGAAAAATCATGCCAGTTTTAAGCAGATAAGGATGCCTTTTCCTCAAGACAGGTTTTAACTTTTCATGAACAATCATTTTGTAGTAAGTGGCATTGACATGTTGGAACAGGCCACGATAAGATAAATGCCTTTTTTTTTTTTTTTTCCTTAAGCCTTTCAGTCCAAAGAAAGTAGGATTATCTCGGCTTTTTAGAAGTTGCCAATTTTTTGCTGAGAAAGTTTGTGGGTGGAAATTTGGAATTTGGAAATTTTGCCCGGACAGCAGCACGCAGCCAACTCTTTCAACGATTTTGAACTGCCTTTCGAATGGGCCCGATAGTGGCTCCGTATTTTGCATTTGCCGTAATTTTATTTCCTATCATATGTCCTGATATTGATGATTTTCTTTGTTTCATTCACGGTGGACCTAGGCTGGTCAAGGCCTGCAGGCCGGGTGCGATTCAACAACGCCAATTTTAGTCATAATTCAGATGGGTATCACAGGGAATTAGATCAAATTATTAGTCAGGAAATTTCACACTTTGGACTTTAATGGGAAAATGACCTTTCGATTGTCAGAAACGTCTTTTTGGCTGTCGAAGAAAGTGAAAACGAACGTATGAATGTTTTTTGCGCATGCCTGGAATGAAGATACAAATGGGCAACCTAAGCTTGTGTTTGGATCTTGAATTGCGTTTACATAGATCTACTCAAAGATCTAGATCCAACATTGAGTCCAGCGGTTGTCTGCCATTTATTAGTAAAATGTCATCATTTGATAATCCGGTCATGAGTAAATAGATCTATAGGACAGAAAGGACATGATGTAGATCTATATCTAGTCAATATTGAGATTTGTCGAGATCTTCGGCGCAGTATCCTGCAGAGCAGATCTGTCAGTAGTAATAGAGAGAGAGAAAAAGAGATTGAGTAAATCTATAAGTAAGACTTTCTTTGTTGGTGTAGAAATAATACTAGAGTCGCGGCATCATCCGGTCATCTTGTAATATTCCTACATAGATCTAGATCTACCTGTTAGTATTACGCAATGTTTTTGCTGCGTAACTGTTATCTCTAGATCTAATGAAACTATAGATCTACACATTATTAAAGACAACAACAACAAAAGGGTAGTTTTTGATGGAGGCAAGCAATAATAAACTGATTCAGATCTAGATCAGTTGCATTGAGATTTAATTAATTGCAATAAAAGTACAAATCCAGCATGCTATCTGGAATACTATATGTTATTATGTATAAGTCTTCATGTACGTCTGTTCAGCAAATATTATCGCTACACACCTGTAAATATCTGTGCGCATTTGAAGATATTCAGGTTCATGAAGTTCTTAAAAATAGTCGAAAAGTCCTTGAATTTTAAGGCAGCTGCGGAGTGTGAACCCTGACCTTGTTTGCAACGAACTTTCGCAGAGTGAGTTTCATCGGCCTCCAGCCATACAGTGCATTGTCTTTTCAGCTCTGGGTCCCAAGAATAAACCCAAGTCTCATTGTCACTTATTATCAGGGTTTGTACGGTTCTTCAAAGTCCTTGAAAGTGCTTAAATTTTGAGAAAAAATTAAAGGCCTTGAAAAGTCCTTAAATTTTGGAAATTGTTGCCAAAGTCCTTGAAAAGTCATTACATTTTTGCATGGGTGGTCAGTTTCGTTCAGTGACTGATTTTTAGAACACGTCTTTCTTTTTTTTTATTTTTTAAAATTTTTATTTTTTCACTTTTCCGCCTTCCGAACTTGCCTTATGGTCACTCTATATTTTACTTTAGCCATAAGTTCATTTCCTATAACAAGGCCTGGCCAGATGTTAATGATTTTCTTTGTTTCATTCACTGCGGATCTAGCCTAGTCTTGGCCTGCAGGTCCAGTGTGATTCGATAGCGCCCGTTTTAGTGGTAATTCTGATGGATATCGTAGGGAATTAGATCAAATTATTAGTCAGGAAATTTCAGACTTTGGGCTTCAGCGGAAAAAATGAACTTTTCGATGGTCAGAAACGCCTTGTTGACTGCCGACTTTTTGATACAACCTGAACGAAGAAAGAGAAAACGAAAGTATGAATGTTTTGGCCGTATGCCTGGAATGAAGATACGAATGGGCAAAAGGCAACCTAGGCTTGTGTTGGGATCGTGCCTACATGCTCAGAGAGTCCAGCGATCATTTGCCATTTATTAACTGTAAAAGGTCATCACTTGACAGTCCTGTCATAAGCAGATATATGAACAGAAAGAGAGCCGAGATCTCATCAAGATCTTCGGCTCAGCATTCTGCAGACAAGATCAGCTGGGATGTATATCTGTTGTAGTAAGAGTAGAGAAATAGATCTATAGATCGAATAAATCTATAAGTAAGAGCTTTTATTGTATGTATAGAAATAATAAGGTTATGGCATCATCCGGTCATCTTGTATGTTCTTATGTAGACCGAGATCTATTTATTAGTTTTTGTGCGACCTTTTTGCTGCATACCTGTAGTTCTAGATATACATGAAAATATACATATTATGTAAAAGACAAAAAAGTAGTTCTTGATGCTGGTGAGCAAGTAACAAATTGATATAGATCTAGATCCAGTTGCAGTGAGATTTAAAGAATGTAATTTAATGTAATAAAGTGTAAAAGCCAGCTTCATTTTAAATGGTTTTTATTAGAACCTCTCTCTACCCGATGTTTTAACTGAAAGACATTAGATTTAGACAGATGCTATTTCCAGAGTTTCCTCATATAGATCTGTGCATGTCAGACTATCGTCATTCTTAATTTATAGTGTAGATTGTCACAGTACAGATGTATTTAAGTTGTATACCCAGTGCAAGTGCTGCAACACACTACCGCACCCATACACATGTCACTCAGTTAGCTGAATGGGTTTGGCTCTGAGTCTGAATACGAACTATTTCTCATCTAACCCGTTAATTACATGCACTTGCGTATTGTGTGGAGTGAGTGTCAGCATCAGTAAAGCACAAATCTACCGTGTGGTCTGCAATACCATCTATCATTCATGTATAAGCCTACATATAAAGTCTGTTCAGCAAATATTATCATTACATACGCATATCTAAGTGCGTTTGAAGATATTCGGCTTCGTGAAGTCCTTATAAACAGTCGTAAAGCCCTTAAAAAGTCTTTGAATTTTAAGGCCACAAGGGAGTGTGAACCCTGTATTATGCTATCCAAAAACTGCTGACCCTCACAATGAAAATGACGAAGAAAACTTCAGGCCCACATCACTTGTTCCTTTTCATTTTGACTCAGCAAATGGGGCACCCGTTGAGAGACAATCTTTTTGTCAAGTTTATCAGTCAAAACTCTTGAAGAACTGAAGCAGAAGAAATAGGAACTCCATCTATCTCCATGGATGTTTTCCTTTTGCCTTCATCAGTGGCTGTCTTTACAGTGTCTCATGGATGTCAAACTTTCGACTTGAGTCGGAATTCTGACTTTTTGGTCGTTGCCGACTTTCCTACTTTTGGCTGCTCAACTGCCGACCTTTTTGAGTTGTCAAGACAGTCCGGGCTTTATAATAGCTTGCAGTAAAAATCCCACTTGAAAATAGTGAAACCGGAAGTATGAAAGAGGTTTGCGCATGCTCTGGACGCGAATTGAACTGCTGTTGGGCACCTGTTTAAAGATCAAGATCGAAATTTTCCGACCTTTTTTGTGAAAACAGTTTGATATACCTGAATATCTATATTTGTATCCCTATGTGCAGTCACAGGCCTTCCAGATCATTATCCTTCCTCAAGACTGATTCACACCCGATGAACCTCTGATACCCATAATCTTATATTTTGAATGGTTGGATGAGCTGAGTACAAGGACATGTAACTGAGAAAGTACGGGAGAGAGGGGGGATGGGTAGGAAGTGATCTCTTAAAGCAGTTAATAAATCTTTATGAATTTCTGGTGGGTTTTATATCCAAGAGAATCAAAAATTTTATTACTGTTCTGATATCCTGTCTGGAGAATGATTTTCTCAAAATGTTGACATCCATTTGGTTGGTTAAACTCATGAAAGATGATGTAAACAAACCCCTATAACTTTGATTCTGTTCAAGACAGTGCCACAAGGTTTTTAACAGGAATTTGTATATGTTGGTGTTGATTTGTTTGAAGTTTCTGGCATTTTATTATTATTGAGGTCTTGCGTCGTGCAATCTTAGGTGGAGACCACTGTATCTTATCTTTTTCTTTGACAGCCTTCTTCTTACAGAAGGACAAGTTTACTTGGCTCTGGGAAACCAGTAACAAGACCTTTACAGGTAGGTTCAGACTAGATTGTGCTGTATTGCAATATGTGAAGTTTCTAGTGCATGGATAAGATACACCGTTCAAGGCAGCGTGCTCAAATTCTAACTGTCCAGAAATTATCTGAACTGCGCATGAATATTTGTCTAAAATTGGGCACGTTTGTTTAACAGTTGCCAGGAACAAGATGAGGATGGAGCCAATTTGTATGAATTTTAGCTCATTTTTCACTTTTGGCTTTTTTGGCAATTTGGCTTTTTGGGCATCTTTCAGGGATATTAATTTATTTCAATTAATGTCAGAATTCATGGTATCCTCAAGCCACTTCTTGCAACAGTTCAGAAGTAATTTATTCAGGCAATATTGATGAAGCAGAACCTCTGGATCTGGTTGCTAATTAAATGACTTCTTAGCATTAGAAGGGAATAAAAACGGGTTTCACTTCAATGTCAATATTTTTTTCTTGAATTCTGCAGATTCCCAACAAAGGACCACCTACAAGTATACATCACGCAGTTTCTCAGGCTGTTATAGCCAAGAATCGGTACAAAGCTGGTATAGTTGACAAAAGGCAACAGTCTCCCAGTCAGCCAACAGATGAAATGGGAGCAGAGTCCTCAAGATTGACCATTTCTCAAGTTTGTTATCTTCATGTTCTATTTCCTGTTTTATGAAGTTGTTTTAAGGGGGCGCTCGGGTGAGGTTTTCACCAATAAAGGGTTAAATTATCGATTTTGGGATTTCAATGAATTTTGCATAGTTGATTATGTCTAGGTCAAGAATACCAAGTGTCAAAATTCAATTCCACCGGTTTCAGCCCCAAAAATGTATTTAAATGTATATATTTTGTATATGTCTATGTGTATTGTTTGGCCCATTTTCTCATGTTTCTTATTCTGTTAACTGAGCTTCACTAAAATCTTAAAATCTCAGCTGTTTATTGTCATACAGGCATCAGATTTGGTACACTGATAGACTTCATATGTTTAGGCAATAGGCTAGTTAGTTTGATGTTTTTCACATTAAGAAAGCAGAAATTGTTTATTTTTTTAATGTGGGTTGTTCTTTTTGTGTCAACCACAGCTTTAGAACCTTCCTGTATCTATTTCATCCATCACAGACAAATAAAACCTAGTCTATTACCTCCATATTGATCTCACCTTTCACAGAAGGTAGATATCTTTATTGGTTTTGTAAATTTTAAGAATCTTAAGTAGTTATTTATTTTTCAAGATGGCTGCCATTGTCATGGCAACAAGCAATATATTGAATTTTTTATGAGTGGAATAAGGTCTCAGTGAATTATCAGTTCATACCGGGGATGTTTCCGGTGACTGAGGCCAAATTTTAAAGTAGTTCAAATTTCACCAGAGCACCCCTTAAGGGGAGGAGTTCCAGAAAAATCTGTTTTCCTTATTTTTCAACCTAAACCCTTCAAACTTGTATGATAGACATATATGGTAGTCCTAATTTAAAAAATGCATTTGTTTGGTGTGTGCTTGCCATGGTTGCTATGGTAACGGTGGCCATCTTGATTTTTGTTTATATTACATAATGCTTAATTTTGCAAAAACTATCTGACAGAAATCGTTCAAATTTTGCATGATTCTACAAGAAAGGATGCTTAATAAAGTTACAACGCAATATTTCAGTTAAATTCATTGTGAAAGAAGAAAAATGAGATGGGGTGGAGGGTTCCAAAAATACCCAAAAATCAAGAGTGTTTATTTTTTCAAAAATTAATTTTACAAAAACCATAATAAAGAAGAGGAAAAACTCATTGTAACTTCATAGTAAAGTATTCAAACAACATGCATGCCAAATTTGAAATTAATATAATAGTTACAGAGAAATTACAATTTCTTTGCGCAAAAATGTTAAAATGAGAAATAAGCGATTAAAGTTCAGGGTAAGTCACAACACAACTCACTCCTCTAAAATTGCCCCGGAGCATATGTAACTCCCTCCGTTTCCTTCAGTTCTAATTGCCAGCGGACTTTGGCTGCTCTCCTAAACTTGAGACATTTCTGAACAACATTTTTCTGTTTGTATGAAGAATTGTCCAGGCATTTCTTCTGACGGGAGAATCCAAGACGTTGACCATGGAAGGTGTTGGGAACATTGATGTTTTCTTTACATCCAAAGATGATGCAGCTCCAAAATTGAACTCTCCAATAGACTTTAAAATAGAAAAATTCACTTTCTTCAGGCTTGAGAATTTTGATTTGGAGCAATCACTCCAAATTTTGGAGTGCTGCGACTCGTTCGCATTTTGTGTAGCACCCAGAAGGCAATGCTGAAGCAGCTTAGGATCTGACAGGCGTTGAAAAACAGGCTTTATAATGTAGCCAGCAGATCATAATTTAAAGGGGTGGGTACACATTTGGCATGCTTTCCAGGCTGCTGATGATTTGCTACTGCAGCATTATAAAAGCACCACGAGCCAACACCTGGAGGACAGAGCTGGTGCATTGGCTGTTTGTCCATTGAAAACCCGTGGTACATTGTAGCCAGGATAGCCTTTCTCATATCTTCCACATTGTTGTGTTTCCTTATGGCCCTGGTGTAATATATAAAATTTCCTTACGGTGTTTTGCGTCAGTCTACCTTGACCATTGCCTCCCAGGGTGATGCTTCGTTTGCTGCAGTCAGATACTAGGTTGCGGAAAGCAGTCCCCATGCGCGTTCCCTCATGATTGATGCACTCTTCTTTTTCTATGGTCACACCAGGGTATGGCTTTATTTCAGTCAGTCTGTTGAAAGACTTGGGATCCCCATCCGATAGCATGGTGGTATACCTCAGCTTGAATTTTTCCTCTGAGCGGCGCCACAGAATTTCTGCTGCATGTGTTTTCATCATCGTTGCAGAACCTGTGTAGTTGTTATCGCATTCCGGTTTGTGATTCTTGTACCACTCTCTATACTGTGCAGGGTTGGTTTCTTTTAGCTTCTCACCAGTTCTCTGACAGGTCTGGCAGAATGTCGACATCACATGGAAGTCGATGACATAACCAGTCAGGACATCAATGAGGCAACCCACACCCACCATTGAACTATGACCCCTTGTCATCCATGAACCATCGTACGATATTGCTATATCAAGAATCCTGTTGTCCAAATCAATTCCATTCTGCTGAGCATGCTGCTGTCGCACGTACTATAGCATCTTTCCTTGTATGTCCTGTTGAATTTCTGTAGCTTTTCTATAAAAAGATTTAGCCTTGCCGACGAAGTGCTTCTGGTGTAACCCTGGGATGTGCAAATGCTCACACAGTTGGTTAAACGTGTAAGGCCCAAAGCCACACAGGACAGACGAGGCAATGGCAGATTCATTTACACGGAACGATGAGTTGGAACTATCATTTGCACGTGTTGATGTGTATGCACTGCTGATGTCAGCTTCACAAGTGCAGCAGTAGATCACCAGTTTTATGGCAAGATCTTTGCGGCTTTTTTCATTTGCCTGCAGTTTCAGGTTGCAGTTGCTGCAGAGAGGGCATTTCAGGGGTGAGATGAGCAGTTGTAGTTGAGAAAAGTCGACTATAGTTCTTTCTGTCTGAGGTGTGAGGTCAGGTGTAACAATCCCAGATGCAGACAAGGAAGGAACATCGATGATCTTTTTCTTAGATCTAGATTTTCCAGCCAGGTGACTAGTGATGGTGACCTTAGATGATGGTGTCACAGAATCAGAAACAGTAGAGGTAGATGCACATGCAGTACTAGATCCAGCTCTAGACCCTGGTGTCTAGGGACCTGAGATCGACCTAGTAGTACTAGATCTAGTAGATGTAGAGCTTGCAACACTGGGACTACTAAATCTACTAACGCTAGAACCAGGTTTTACGGCACTTGCGAGCCTCTAACAGCTGGTTACGCCTCTTATTATTCCTAGCCATGCTTGAAATGTGCAATGAAACAATCAGACAGTAGAACAAAGGCGAGACTTTATTGTATAAACCGCCGAAACTGATACAGCAAGTGTCACTTCACAAAGTGAACGATTTCCGAAACAAAATGTTTACGCCAGAAGTAGGTTGCAACTAGGATAATCCTAAAAATTCAACCAATCAAAACTTCGTATTTATAGCAAAGGTCAAGAAAACGTACGTGACCCTGGGTTTCCTCCAAATATAGTAACAAAGACCTGTATTCGTCATTCTCATACGGTATAGAATTTCCATTGTGAACAAAACTAGAATGAAATATACTTCGTGGAAAAGACCTTATGACATCGATTTTTTTCGATATTCATGTGGCGCTCCTCCCCTTCAATGTTAAGAGTGACTGACAGATTTAGCACACATATATACATACTATGAACTAAATTAGAAAGAAATTCAATTTTTTTCCACTGTTTTCCTCTAATGTCCACATGCCGAATTCAAAGGAAAAGGCTAAAATGGTCTGTAATAATTTTTTTAAAATAAAAGCCCTCAGAATGTCGCCCCTATGACCCCCTCACCATTTCTTTACTCGTGCTGTATAAACATTGCACTTGTAGTGATTTTTTCAAGATTTTTATTCATTTGTAATCAATTGTTTCGCCATTTGATTAACTGTCTTACAAATTGCTGTAAACCATAAGATATGTAACACAGTAACTAATAAACCCAGCACAAAAGTGGAGGGGAATAACTGCTTTGTCAAAGCTGTGAATACAGTTATGGAAATAAGATTTTAGAACTGCATGCCAACCACATGAGCAGAATGGTGATATTTACCTTTCGTAACAGAAGAGGAATCATTCTTCTATTGTTGTTTCTTTTTTTTTTTCAGAGAGTTGTATTTTGGTATTCGAAAAAATAAATTTTACTGACCACTGCACATTGTGGGTGTAGGAGACATGTAGAGAAACTGTTTTCTCATCAAAGTTGATTCATTCATTTCCCTTTTCGCTGAGTAAACATTCATGTCAGTATTGACATTGTATTTGCAGGAACCATCAGCAATGAGAGATATTCCTGACAGATCTGTACCTGAAGGCAGTTCATCTGGCACAGTTCAGCCCGGTGGAGGAATGGGGAAAATGAAGTCAAAGCGATTTTCCCAGCATATTTCTAGTGGAAGAGGAGCAAATGATGATGTAATTTTATTTATTTATGTATTATTATTACCATATGCTTGTGATTGTTTATTTATTTTTAAAATTTATTTACATCTCTATTATTATTGTAGTGTTGCTATTATTGTAGTGTTGATGAATGCATAGCACCTTTCAGTCTTCTGTTTAATGTAAAAAAAAAAAAATTCTATTAATGTGGTATAGAAATTTAATGTCATTCCAAATTCTGTTGAGATCTTGAGTTTTTGACTCGTGGGCTATATTAATGCGATGTTCAATATTCATCCCAGGTTGCTGAAGTTCCAAATCTGCGAACAGACTTCACTCTGCCCATAGCAGATATCAATCCAATATCATTGTCCTCCCATCCAGTCAAGCCGTATACAGTAGCAGCAACTAGCATTCCACAGCCGAATAAATCTGTGCCTCTCACTTTTACTTTTTCTACTCCCATTGAGGGGAAAAGAAGACCTCCCAGTAACCAGGTGCTTAGTTCAGTTGACAAGGTATGAATATTTTGTCTCTGGCTCAATAAGTAGTTACATTTGTATGCGTGTATTTTTGTTTTTATCTTTTTGATTTTTTAACTATTGTGGTTTTGGATTAAAGAGCTCAAGTAAGCTTGCTTCAAGTAATGTTGAATTTGAGGGTGTCTGTTTTGATGATATGCTAAAGAAGCAGCATTTGAAAAGTCATTGCATCAAAGCAAGTCACTGTTAATTTTTATATGCTTTACTGTAATGTGATTTTCAGCAAAGTGTGATCCTTTGAAACTTTGGTGCTTTTATAAAGTTTGATATTCTATAATCCACAACATGTTTTCTTTGTAATGTGGACATGTTTTGAATTTTTGTCATGGCATTATGAAATATGGTACTATTTGTACTAAACTTTTCTGGTCAAAATTTATCTGGACTTTTCATTTTCTGAAGGGCTTTACATTTAGCTCACCGATCAAGGCATCCAAGACTAAGACTAGTGCTGCAGGAGCGGAAGAAGGATCCAAGTCCTCACCTGAGCCAGCAGTAGGAGCATCCTCAGGAGTTTCTATCCAGCCGTCATCAGCAGCCTTCTCAGCCCCGGTCCCAGCTTGGGGGTCAACTGCTCCTAAACCCAAGGCTGCTTCCCCTGATATAGGAGGTAAAGAAAGTTGCTCTTTTTTCAAGGTATGCAGAATTGTAATGCACTGGAAGTGTTTTGTCAGTAAGGTGAATCTGGACTGTTCAGGAGAAGGTTTTGTTTTTGAAACCAAGCACCTATGTGGGTAAAATATAATCAGTGGGGAAGTGAAAATATGACTTTATTACTTGTCAAAAATAAATTTTGGATTGAATTGATTCAAGAGAACTGCTGATGAAGCCAGGCTGTCCTGTTTTATTCTCCCCAAGGCTGTCTGCACATTTTCAGGTGCCAACAACAACAATTTTTATTTGTCCTAAATTGGGCCTAAATATTGTTTTGATGCAAAATAATTGATGACTCTTGTTCATCTGCTTAGGTACCTCATCAAGTTTCAAATCGTACAACAAGTGGAGCAGCTTTGGCAAAAATAGTGACAGTTCAGCTGCAGCTGATATGACCTCTCCTGGTGGATTTATGCTAGCACCAGCAGCTTCACTGAAATCGGGATCTGTCATGGATATACTAGGTGGAAGCAAATGTGAGCAGAAAAATGTGTAGTGAAAGTACCACATAAATATGTGTGGGCCCAGGCAAAAAAGCAGCTAGACTTCAAAATTTCAAAAATTGAGTTAAGCGTTGTGTTTGAAAATAAAATGATTTCTGAGCATTTTGCTTTTTATTTCATCCAATTCTGACAACTAAAACCTGAGATATGTCAGTTTTTGTCCATGGGGGGTCAAAAACATAAAAGAGAGAAATTCAGCTTTAAAGTTGAGGATGTTCCTTTTTTTTTACCTCCTCTTATATAAAGTTAAGCAGAAAAATGCAAGCCATCGGGAAACCAGCTATCTTCTCTCCGTGGCGTCAATGGCATGCAGTAAATATTCGTAGGCTAAACATGATGTCGGCATCGGAGCAGACTTGTGGGTGTGAATGATCCCTGGGATAGATCTAGATTTACATCTAGTGTGATAATTTTAGATTGCAAGTGGCAGCAGGTGCATTGTAGGTGAAAACATAAAATGAGGGGTTGAGTCACCGCGGTTGATCAAAGATTTAGGTTCAGATGGGAACAATAGGATTGATAGCAGGCCAAACAATGATCGAAACATGAATGATGGGTGCATGTGAACAAGCATTTATCATATGAACGGGACGGGCAGAGTGTAACACATAATACAAAATGTCTGGAATGCATCATGTATTGTTAGCCAGCGACATAGGCTTTGGCATTGGTGACAGGTAGGATTACTGCTCGTAGTAACGCCATTGTTACAACAAAAGAGTTTTTGTTGACGCACCTGTGTGAACAAAAATAAAATCAGATCGTGGAAATATCGCGAGTCGGGTAGTGTTACAACTTTTACAAAATACAGTGGTCTCCGCCTAAGAACCCAGTCGTCGGGAGACAAAAAAAGCGGGCTCTTGGTCAGGCGGCTTCTTAGACGGATTGAAAAGTTACGCAGCCTGTCTGACCACAGATTGTCTTCACTATATGATTAGTTGATCATTACCGTTAATTAAAGATCTATCTATGCGAATAAGTGCAGCCTTCTTCCCTGTGTGTATGTTATAATTAGTTCTAGCAATTTCTAATCTTTTTTAGTGTATAATTACATCAATACTGTCCAGCACTTAAACGCCATAAGAGTTTTCACATACATAATGGTACATTGTTGAAAACAAGATATTGCTATGCTAAGCCATGGATAATCGCAGGAGTGACTCAAGTGTTTACAGATCGATCGAAGTAGCAAAACAGCTGACCAGCCAGGAAGCTAAACTTACTCCTCTTTATCCACAAAGCCAATCACAAATGCTGTCCACATGTTGTCAAACAAAGAAATGGTTACAGGTTAACAACGTGGTCTGATTATGCAGTCATACATCAACCATCACTTCCATTCCTTTGTCTACCTGTTCTATCCGCCCCTGACCCCATTTTACTGCACATCTAGCACTGTGCGTTTCTCTCAAGTGGACAGTATGATATGGAATTATACCATAAGTACTTGTGTGTCTTGGCCCGATACGAGCTCTTAGGTGAATTTTTTTATTTGGGAGCGCCCAGAGCGGGTTGTTAGAGGGGTATATAATACAGGAAAAATTCTGTCTCGCAGCAGAGGCGGGCTCTTAAGCAGAGACCACTGTACATTTAAATGCTCAATTTTGAACTTTTTACAGTGTCAGTACATGCTAAACATGTTTAGGAAGTTGAGTACGGTGAAAACCCAAAATCAGTATGTGGGCCCAGAATCGACTTTTGAGAGCCTGATACTCCATTCGAATGAATGCGACTTTAGCTAGGTTTTGGCTTGAGCCCACACATATTACAAAATATCTTTTGCTTTTGAACATGAGAGAAGTGTTGAGAATTAATGTTCCGAGTTCAATAGACAGTTTATGAAAGTAGATGTTCAGTGATATGTTTAGTGAAACTTTTCAAAATTGAAAGCCAGATCAAAAAGAAATTTATTTTTCTAATGCAATGTTCCTGGGTGCCGTACCCACTTGTTTGCCCCACATATGTGCTGTGTAAACGAATGGAATTCTCAAATGAGTCTCCTGAAAGACCATGGGAGATTTTTTTTTCCAAGCCGAGCAGAGTCCTGCTAATAGAAGAAAATAAATTTGAGAAAAAAATTATTATAATTTTACTCTTGTTTGTCATTACTGGTTGGATAGTTTTTACAATTGAGACAGACACTTAAATCTCAAACTTTTTTTTTTTTTTAATGTATTTCAAATTTCAGCTCCTTCCTCCTCATCTGGATCTAAAGACAGTGAGTTCATAAGCATTTTTTTCGTTGTTTAGAGGGCAAATCATTTTTTTTAAACAAAATATTTCTAAGAGATCGAGATGCTCAGCAGTGAATACCTAAATCTGTTTATAAATGAGCATTTTTAAATGCTACAGTTTGATGTTTTCAAAATTTGTTTCTCAGTTGTTTTGGATTTTAAAATTAAGCATTTGAAGATTTCAGAAAGATCCACTTATAGTATGGGACAAGTCATTTGAATCTTATTCTTGTCACTTCAGTGACACCACCACCAGGTACAGATGATCTGATGGCCAAGTTTAAGAAACCACCAGGTACTTGGGAATGTGATGCCTGTATGTTAGCAAACAAGCCCGAGGCAACCAAATGTGTGGCTTGTGAAACTCCTAAACCAGGGACTAAGCAATCACAAACAAGTGCTGGTGAGTTCTTTTCTTTTCTTTTTTTTTTTTGTTTGGTTTGAAAGGTTCATATTTTTTAAAACAGTACACTATCACAATGACTTAGAATTTGTTTTGGTGTCTCTGAAAAAGTAATTGTATCTTAGTTTTATCTGTGACAGAAACCAAATGGAGGCTAAGGTTAATATCACATGCAGTGGGCTGAAATAAGTTGGATGTTAAATTTTTTGTTCATGTGTAGAAATTTTTTGTCAGTAGAAGAATAGACTAGGCAAGGAGTGTCAAACACCTGGCTTTAGCATATACCAACTTTAAGGATGTCGCCAACTTTTCTATTAACTGCCGTCTTTTGCTGAGCTCATTTGCCGATCGCGGGTTTTCATTGATTTTTAATGTGATGTAAATCCACATGATAACAGTGAAAGTGCAATGGAATTTTGCGCATGCTTCATATGAGCTGAACTTGTGCTTGGTCTCAGTCTGAAGACCAAAACCAAAATTGAAGTTTGTAGCACTTAGTTCCTCACACTTGACAACATTGCAGTTGAATGATCGCATGAGAATCATTGATGCAAAAATGAACCCATCAAAGTATTGACAACAGCAAGTAACATGCCTATGATCTTGAAAGATTAGTACAAGAGAGCAACTGTTTGCAATCTAGATCTAAAAAATGGTTATGCTCTGATTATGATGATGACACTGCTTATAACAAGCACTCCCAGGTTGCCATGAAAGCTTGCAATTTCTCTTTACATGAAAGGTGTCTAGAATTTTTTTTTTTTTTTTTAAGTGCCATATGTGGAACCTGAACCAAGCTGGTGAAATATGGGGAGGACAGGGGAGGGACAAAATTTTCGGACTTTCTGGTGAAAGCAGTTTGTTGTCCCTGGAGTGGGCTTTTTACTCAGTGGAAAAAATTATAAGAAATTCATTGTTGATGTCCGTTCTTTGAATGGAGTAAAGTCAAACCTCCTGGATCACCCACCTCTAACACCAACTCATTTCACATAGTCATACACCATAATTGTCACTATTACAGCCATTGTGAGGAGCCAGTTCCAATGCACTCTGCAACTGTTCACTGTGTCTCATTCACTGTCAGTGAGCATTACTTCTAGTGCATACATTAAACTCGGGAATCCTGATGGCTAGCATGATCAGTCTTGCCAGACCTTCCAGGAACAAATAAACACCCAAAAAAAGAGACTGAGAAGAAAGTTCAGTAGAAAATTGCACTAACCAGCATGAAAATTTAGGAAATTTCATGTGAATTTAGAAAATTTGCAACATCCACCAGAATTAGCCCTGTGATATATGGGATTGAAATAATAGATATAACTGTCTTCAGCCACTGCATCGACTCAGAAGTCTATCCCAGTGGTTAGCCCAGGCACAGATGACCTGATGGCCAAGTTTAGGAAACCTGCAGGTACCTGGGAATGTGATGCCTGTATGTTAGCAAACAAGCCAGAGGCAACCAGATGTGTGGCCTGTGAAACTCCCAAACCAGGGGCCAAACAAACTCCTGCCAATACAAGTAAGTAAATTTTGTTTTTTCAGAGGAATACGGTGGTCTCCGCCTAAGAACCCGGTCTTTGGTAAACAAAAAAGGCGGGCTCTTAGGCAGATAGGTTCTTAGGCGGATTGAAAAGTTACGCAGTCTGTCTGACCACAGATTGTCTTCACTGCTATGATTAATTCAGACCTGCCATTTATTCCGATTTTATCGGAATATTCCGATTTTCCCGTCCTTCCGATTTTTCCGATTGTCTGCACTGTATTCCAATTTTTTGTTTGTTTCGCCAACATTGGCCCGGCCGTGCCTGTTTTGAACTGTCTCAATTTCATGTCACCGGAAGTGCCGGATGATATTTTAATTTCACCTCGCATCAGCCTTGTGAACTCGGGGTTTTGGTTCTCTGTCTTGCAATCGCTACCGTCTCAGTTACTGCCTCGTCCATTTAAGAGCTAAATTTATAATATCAAGTTCCAACTAGATCTACATCAGGAATGGGTAATCTTTTGGCTCTCTCGGCAAACCCAACTCGCGTGCTTTGTATAACCGCCAACGGCTCCTTTGTTTAGATCTAATGTCTAGATGGTTGGCGTACTTTTATTCCTTAGGGTGGGTTGGTTTGGTGTTACAGTAGACTTGGACCGGTTAGATGAAAGCCTAGTCTTTTTATTTATTTTATTATTATTCGGAAATAATAGGGTTTTTCATATTATTGAAGAACTAATTTAAGAATTAAATCTACATGGGATATAAATCTGTAGATCTAGACTAGATTTTAAACGTAAACATGATTAGCTGTAATATTACCACATTGTTTTGTATGATTCTGTTTTTTTTTCGGCCAAATTCAGATTTTTGAGAGTTAGGATACATTTTTGGGATTGGCAAAGTGGCAGGTCATGTTAATTGATCGTTACTATTAGTTAAAGATTTATCTGTGCGAATAAGTTTAGTCCTCTTTCCTGCGTGTGTATTACAGTTAGATCTAACAATTCGTGATCTTTTTTAGTTTGTAATTACATCAATAAACATTTTCGCATATGACAGTATCATTGTTGAAAACATGATATTGCTATGCTACCGTACAGATAATCGCACGAGTGACTCAAGTGTTTACAGACCGACGGAAGTAGCAAAACAGCTGACCAATGAGGAGGCTAAACTTACTCTTCCTTATGCACAGAGCCAATCACAAGTGCTGTCCCACATTTGTCAAACAAAGAAATGCTTATGTCCACAATGTGGCCTGATTATGCAGTCATACATCAACTATCACTTCCACTCCTTTGTCTACCTGTTCTCTCCACCCCTGTCCCCATTTTACTGTACATCTAGCACTGTACGTTTCTCTCGGTATGATGTAAAATTACACCAAAAGTACTCGCATGTCCTGGCCCGACACCGGGCTCTTAGGCAGATTTTTTATTTGGGCACGGGTTCTTAGAGGGGTAAATTATAGAGAAAAATTCTGTTTCGCAGACCGGGCTCTTAGGCGGAGGATTCTTATACGGAGACCACTGTACTTATAAAAGATCATTGATCTTCTGGTGCTTCTCAGTTTTCTCGTTATTACCTTAGTTATTTCTGATGGCTTTGAGCAGCCATGTGCTTTTTCAGCCAATCATTGCAATAGGATTAGTTAGACTTAATAGGACATCTCATAAATGATGACAAAAATGCTGTTACTTAGTTCTGCATGTCGACTAGAAGAATATTGAGATAAAAGGATGACTCAGTACTTAAAGACACCTATGTACTCAGGCTTCATGTGATGTAAATCTGAATTCCTGATCATACTGATGTTATTAATTCTAAGGAACCACTGATGAAGCCTGTGACATGTTCATTATATATATATATTCTTGATGTATGATGTTTGTCATCTGTATCAATGCCTAGAAATAAAGCATTTTAAACTGAGATGGCTTGGCAGATTATTTTTCAGTGAAATTATTTCAAAATATCTCAGAACATTAGATCTATAATGAGTACACTATTGTTGTGCACATGCAAATAACAAAATTAATGATAATTCCAAGAGCAGTGTTAAATACTATGAAACACTGTATTTGTTAGAAAGCTGAAGTCATGTGCAAGACAACTTTGTTGCAGATAGCAGCTCAGCCACCTCTTTGAGTGTCCTGTTCAAGAAGCCACCTGGTAACTGGGAATGTGATACGTGCATGGTTCAAAACTCTGCCACTGCCACTCGATGTATTGCCTGTGAAACGTCGAAGCCTGGTTTACAGGCAGCAGGCTTAGGTATGGTTTATGCTGATGGTTGGTTATCTGCAGTCGTTATTTCTATATGCTACCAGTGATGCTTGTGTTTTTTTGTTTTAGATATAAGCTTAGTAGTGGTAATGTTTGTATAGAACTGAAGGTACGTGAGTGTAATCTTATTAAATACCAAGCTAAACCCAAACATGAAAACCCTGATAATGTAATCGGGAAGAAAACATCTTTTCTTTGAAATTGTTTGTACACAGTTTGACATTTTTGTCCGCTTAATTTTTCACACAAGTGAAGTTGCAATAATAGAAAAATGTGATTTGCTTCACATGATGTTGTCTCGGAGACCTTCTGACATCTACTGAGGACATTTTAGAGAACCTGATGAAGCTGTCATTTTTGTGTAACTTTTATCCGTTTTGCATTTGATATTTGATATTCAAGTGAAACTTAATGCGTTTCTCTCTCTCTCTCCATTTTTTTTTTTTTTTTTTTTTTTATAAACCAGTGTCTAAACCATCAGGTAATGGTGGCACTTCAACAGCCATATCGATATCTCCAGCAGGAGGTTTCACAGTTAGTCTCCCAGCCACCACAGCTACAACAACTGGGTCTGCTGGTTTCAAATTTGGAAACACAAATTCCTCTTCCACTTCATCCTCCATACCAGCACCAACTGGTTTTGTTTTTGGTCAGACATCATCCGTTAAAAACAATGCGCCCACCTCAATACCAGCTCCAACTGGTTTTGCATTTGGTCAGATGTCTTCTGTTAAAGATTCAACAAGTGGCACATCAGACAGTGGCAGCTCAACAACATCATCATTAAGTGGAGGTTTTAAATTTGGAGCAACGAGTACAGTGAGTGACAGTGGGGCCACGGTGACACAGACACTCAGTGCAGCAAAAGTTGGTGTTGTGTTTGGCAGTGTATCAGGGACAGGCAGTGGTCAAGGTAATGACAATATTGTTGGAGCAAAGCCTAGAGAAGCAACCACAGATCCTCCATCAGATAGTTCAACAGATAAACTTGGTACTACTATATCAGAAGGTTTATCAAAAAACCAGTCAGATTCTACAACTGCTAGTAACTCAACCACAGACCTTAACAAATCAAATAACTTTGTGGGCCCTTCATCAGGAGGTTTTCAGTTTGGTAATGCCTCTAGTGTTGCAACACCTTTCGGTACTGCACAACCCTTGTTTGGGTCAGAGTCAAAAGACAGCACTTCAAAATTTGCCCAGCAGGTAAATTTCAATTCTCCAGCTGGTTCAGCTGCACCATTATCTTTCACATTGCCCACAAGCCGGGCCCCAGTCACGGACTCCTCAACTACTGCTGTAACACCAGGCGCCAATTTATTTCAGTTTGGTGCTGCAGCATCAGGCGCCCCCACTTCAAGCACAGGACTTGGCATGGGCAAACCTTTGGCTGATAATAAGCCCATGGTCAATGGGGGGTTCAGTGCAAACTTTGGAAGTCAGTCAAGTAAAGATGTATCAAAACCTGCTGTGCAAGAAACAAGCAAGCCAGGAGGTGAGTTCATTTTAATGTTACACACTTGCCCAAAAGAATCAGAAAAGATGATGAATATGAAAATTGTGACTGCAAACTTGGTATGACAAGGGAAACTCATGGGTGAAATTTTTGGGGGTGCCATCATTGTGGACTGAAGATGGTATATAGAGAAAGATTTGCTGATGGACAAAGGAGGGCTGGAACGGTTTTAAAGTCAGCTCCAGATCTAACACAAATAGATCATGAAAAGACTGAAACACGTTGGAGCGACTCAGTTGTAAGTGGATGAAACTGAAATTCATATGACAGCAGATTTTGTAGGAGACCTGAAGTTAAACTGTTCTAGGGGTTCGTACTGTCCTTGACAAGTCCTTATATTTTTTGGACAGTTTCATTCAGTGATAAATTTTTTAGAAACAGTTCCCCCTTCCAAATGTGCCCAATAGCTGCTCCTTATATTGCATTTGCTGTAAGTTTATTTCCTATCACGTGGCCGGATGTTGATGATTTACTTTGTTCTACTGTGGATCTAGCCTAGTCTAGACCTACACATATCCAGTGCTATTTGAAGGCGCTATTTTCAGTAGTAATTCTGGTGGATAGTGCAATCCAATTGTTGGTCTGGAAATTTCAGACTTTGGGCTTTAGTGGGAAAATGAAATTTTTGATAGTCAAAAAGACCTTGCTGGATGCCGACGTTTAGGTACATGTTAGGAACGAATAAAGCAAAAACAAAAGTATGAATGCTTTGTGTACATGCCTGGAATGAAGATACGGATTGGTAACTTTCAAACAACCTAGGCTAGTGTTAGGATCTCGAATCGTGTTTACTTACTCAAAGTGTCAAAGATCTAGACTCAGCATTGAGTCTGGCAGTTGTTTGCCATTTGTTAGTAAAAGGTTATCTCTTGACAACCCCGTCATGAGAAGATATACAACAGAAAGAGGACAATGAGAGAATTAGGCATGAAAACAAAGACACAATGTGCTTACATGATGATTTACAGCATGACACATATTGTTGATCAGTGATGTCAAACTTCTGACTTTAGTTGGACTTCCGACTTTTTGGTCACCACCAACTTTTCTGCTTTTGGCCGATCAGTTGCAGACTTTTCTGAATCCCAAGGCAATCGTGGTTTTATAATAGTTTCTAATGTGATGCAAGTCCAGAACGATGGCAGTGGAAGTACGGTAGAAATTCGTGCGTGTCTGGCCGAGAGTTGAACTGCTGTTCGGTGGCTGTGTAAAGATCAAGATCGAAGTTGGTAGCACTTAGTTCCTCATACCTGAGAACATGCAGTGGAGTGGTCGCATAAGAGTTGGTGGAAAATCAGAGTAAGACAACAATAAGTAATATGCACATGGTCCTCTGTAAGACCCTCATATACGTTAGAGCAACTTTTCACGATCTAGATCTAGCTAGTTACACTCGCAGGGTTGCCAACCCTCCTGGAAAAACCGGGATTGTCCCGGGTTTCAAGGGAAATCCCGGGCACCCGGAAAAGTGCTTAAAATCCCGGGTTTCTTATAAATTAAATGATAATAATAATAAAGAAAAACACCGAATTAGCAAATTTACGAACTTTTTTTTGCTTAGTTTCAGGTGTGACATCCGGAACGTAGCCTAGGTCTACGTCTTTTGAACGTGCAGTTACGTTTGCAGCTATCACAATCAAACGGAGTTTTGCAGTGCCCTCGCGGAGATTATGCATGCGACAGGATTTCTAGGCCAGAACAATGAGTGTTTGTGTAATGTTACGGCCGGTGACATCATTTAGTCAAGTGGCTAGTGATGGTCAGTGTGGCTTCAAGTGTCTCATTTTAGACTAGAATCTAGATCTAGAATCTTGATCCATCTGTCTAGTGCCGTGAGCATTGACTGAGCTTGTGGTAGACTATTACCCAGCACCCTCTCTAGATTTTCTCACTCCATATGGTGAAAAACAGGGGAGGAGGGGGGATTTTATGCAGTCTTAGCCTATGTAATGGGCCCAGTGTCTACCTACCCAGGAGGTTCCTGACTTCAAAGGACGAAAGCCGACGAGCCGTTTACAGAACCTTACGATGTGCGGCAAGTTCAGTGTCACACAGAGACGAGAACTAACACAGATTTCTCATCTCCCACCCAACCCCACTTACCTTAGCATTACATCAAAACCATATATTTTGAAGAAACATTGCACTACTTGGGGGGGGAGTGTGTAGTACAGGGTACAGAAATGTGGAAGGAACAAAGGTAGATCTAATGGTTAATGTTATGCCGTATCCTAGATTGCCATAATTATTGATCCCGATCGTGCTGGATTTCACCATAAATTCTACTCTGGTTTTCAGTTCGTACTTTCACTATCATATTTTATATTGATACCATACATGATAGATCCAGACCAAATTATTTACTTTTATCAGACTATCACATAGACCAAGGAATTAATTGTAAATAGTGACTGAATTTTTCTGTACACATTTACTGGGGTTTTACTTTATTTAGAAATGCTGTAAATTTGAAAATATGTGTAAATAACTGCTGTGTGCATAAATTCTTTGATTGGAAACTGCAAAACAAGTTTTAGCATCGGATTCTTCTTAGAATGTAAAATTCCTGTTTTGGGTTGAAAATCCCTGGGTTTTTTTTAAAAGAGAAATCCCTGGTTCGACCATGGTGGAGTTGACAACCCTGCACTCGGTGATTATGATAGCACTGCCTGTTGGATCTTTTAAGTCCTTGGGATGTCCACTAGTTGTGTGATCTTATAATCCCCTTCCCAGGTTCCTGTAAAAACTTATAGATTTCTCCCAAACGTTTCCTAACATAAAAAGCCTAGATATGTCTTACGTAACCGGGCAGCGGGCAACCAACGTGATAAAATATCATGGGCAAAATTTTCCGACTTTTTGGTGAAAGCGGTTTGACATCCCTGTGTTGATGTTTTCTACAAGAAAACCTAATCACATTTGATACCCATGAGTCTTCAGAAGGTTTTTATTTTTTCGGAAGGGGCAGCAAACCAGTACACACCAAAGATCCCTTTTTGCCAGCTCTTCTATTCTCATAGAAAACGTGTTCTATGGCAGTATAATTGTTAAATTATGAATGTTTATGTTTCAGTGACCGTTCAAGCACTTTTCAATGACTTTTTAACTCTAGAGTTGCGACCCAGCCTAAGGGCTACAACGCCCTGTGGCGCGGCTTGCCAGGCTTGTCAATCTGGATCTCGGCGTTAGAACTTAGCCTTGGGGTGTTTATGACTATAGAGACTCCACCTTGGCTTTGGAGTGACACAGTGCAGGCCCAGATTGACCACCTTGCTGATCACTGTCTTTCTCTAATCCCTCCCCTAACTCCACCCTTTCTTCACATGTAATAATATTTGCAATGAGTCAGTGGTAGAAGAAAGGATTGTATTTACAAACACATATCAGTTTCATATAGGTGCCAATTTTATTACCCCTCGTCCCACAGACCATTCCCATTTCAGATTTGCTCATAACCTGATATAACTGCTTGGACGAAACCACTTTACATTGGAGTGTATTTACGTTTATATTATATAGTATAAACTGCGAGCTATCATCCTTGTGACCTCGTGGACTTAGATTATTCTTATTAGATCAGACCGGCTGATGTTGACGGGGCAGCAGTGACTACAAAGAAATATATACAAGTGATCTAGTGATGGCACAGAGTGAGAGCCCAAGAGAGCTATCTGACATATAAACTAATAGATAAACTTGTCGAGTTGTACATATTGAAGTTTTTTCTCTGTATAGCCAATAGATTTTGTCGTTTGTGTTTTTCTCTAAACTTTTTTTTTTTCTTAAAAATTCTGTCTCCTCAAAACTTACTAACAGATTTTCATCATATTTCATATACATATTTTCTTTGATCTAATTTTTTTAAAAATACAACAGAAACATTTTTTGGTATCTTGCAGTTTTTTTTTTTTAACAAAAAAAGTTGAAAGCAAATGCCAATTTTGGACATTTTCAAAAATTCATAAAGCAAAGAACTATCTAGATTCCCTCTTGACATTTTTTAGATACTAGATGTCAGAAATTACATGGAAGTTTGGAACAATTTCCAAGATGATGGCTGTTTCCATGGCAACCAGACACACTAGCAAGTTTTCAAGGACATATTCTGAATCAGAGAAACATGCCAATTACATATGCACACAGCAAAAATATTTTGGTTGTGAATTGATAGTATAAACAAGAAGACAAATTGAAGTACATGTAGGTGGACAGTTGAGGAGGGAAGAAAGCCAATAGGTGGATGGTTAGACATATAAAAGATCTGAAACTTGAATCTTAGCACCATGGTCTAGCGACATATTCTAGAAAACACAGACGTAAGTCAGTATCTCCATCAGCACCGTCAATAAATATACAAAGAAGTTGGATGTGTAAATCTTCATCTGTAACTAAGCTTAGTTTTGTGTCAGCCAAGTTGAAGAAAATAAATATTGGGTCCTCTGGACTGGTTGACTCAGGCATTGGTATCTGAGACCCCGTCGTGTGAAAACTTTGGGGGGAATTCATTGACATCCATGGCTGGGACAGAATATTGACCTATTCGAGGTAGAAGATTTAGTAAAATGACCTAAGGTGAAAGGGAAAAAAAAAGAAAAACAAAGCTTTCAGGCCCCCAGAAAGTAATAGATATAACATGATAATTGTATCAACTCTGAACAGAATAAGTACAAACCACGTAATAAGAAGAATTTGAAATAGTATTTTTAATGATGTTTTATCACTTGGGTTATTGTGAGGTTTTCTAATAACACATTGAAAATATTTATTTGCATTTCAGGTTCTGCATTTGGGAGTGTTACCCCAGTGTTTGGTAGTTTAAGTCAGGGTGCTTCCCCTGCTGCTGCAGTGATTACTGGCAAAAGATCAGTTGACTTCACAGGTAAGAATATACTTACATTACTAAAGCATTCTCAATAAAAATTGATCATGCAGATTTATTCATGAATGATAAGATACTTGGAACGAAGACTGATGCAAGTTCCCGAGTTGTTTTTGTCTTTTGTGTGTATAGTTTGTTATGACTGATTATGGTGTCAAAAGCTAATACACTTTGCTAGTAATACACTCTAAAACGGTTATTAAGAAAACGTGCAAAACAAAACTTGCGTTATAAAGAAAGAATCTTTGAGAACGTTTTTTTTCTTCTTTTTTCTATGTAATTTGTTATGCTTCATAAGAAATAAAACCATGGGCTGATACGAAAACTACCCTTATAACGCAGGGTTTTCGTTTCCCCAATCGCATATTTCTTTCATATTAAACTTAACCAAGACCAAGCTCAGGTACCAGAACAGTTTTTTCTGACAAAGAGATCATCCGTGATCGTGTCAAGTACCGGTACATGCAATGTGCTGTACTTCCCAGCATTATGACACAGCAAAAAAGGTAAGGCCTGAGGCGAAAGCATATAGAAACACTCCCCCATTTCACACCTCACCCGTTGCTTGTGCCCCAATCGAGTATGATGTACTTTAAGAGGATGTCGCTTATTACATGCATTTATGAGGCTATTACGATTTTGTCGTTATTTATAGCCACACTAACCCGGTATCAGAAGACAGATTGACCTTTGTCTTTTCAATCATGCACTATACACATTTCCACTTGCAGGCATTCTTTTATCATTTTTTTTTTTTACAACAAATGTGTACTGTTAGTCCAATTGTTTAAATAATTTAACACACTATTTCCTTGTTTCATTGATTTTAGACTTACGATAGCGGTGTGGTCGTATGTGTGTGTGTGTGTGGGGGGGGTAATTCATTAATTATGTTGGAGGGAGGGGGGGTAATTCTTTTCATCTTGGTGGGATTCATCCCTCTTGAGTTGGTTCCATTCAGCAACGGTAGGGTACTTGACACTTTAAATGGAATAAATAATAGCAATACATTTACAAAGTAAAGTCATGTGACAGTAAATTCTTAGTAGTGTACCTGAACAAAAATTGTAAATATTTCTAAACTTGTTAACCATTTGATACAGATACATACTTTGTGAAGGTAGACTGCACTTGCACTTCATGATATTATATACGGATAGATCTCTTTATATAATGTATTTTTTTCACACACACACACACACACGCGCGCGCACGCACACACACACACACACACTTATTTGTAGGCCTATACACATACATGACACAGGCTAATTTTATTTTTTTAAAACAAAAATCAAAGATTAACTCAGGCAACAAGATAAAATACCCACAGGTTTATTTTTCCTAAATATTTCTCTCTAGATCTAGCCTAGATCTGATATCAGAATCCAAGGCCCTTGCAGATCTACAATAATCAGTTTTACTCCTGAGGTTATTCAAAAAGGAAAAATTCTTGTGTTTTCATCAATAACAAGCAGATGAGTAATCCTCACTATCACCGCTATGCACTGCCGTGCTATGATTAATATACATTGGATCTTTACCTGCGTAAAATCTATCATATTGACTTCAAATTGTATCGGTGACACAAATATACCCCCTAAAACCAATATTTTTTCAAAACTCCATGATAGATTGACACATATTCGAGCAGGAGACTGAGTTTTGTCAGCTGAAAACAATACAGCCAGGCAGCAATTGACATTTTTTTACTGTGCCTATCGCACGTGTGGCTCAATGTTTGGGCTCGATGTGTTCCTGGCATGCATGTTTTTTTAAAATCAGTTACAAGAAATATAAAAATGAAATGTATACAGATCTCATTTTCATTAGAAGGGTCAGTTTTAGTTTAAAAACAATACACTTACCTTCAGTTCACATGAAATTGATCCGTGGAAAAACGTTTTTCAACAGGCTCGATGTGCAATTTTGTCCGGGCACTCATCGGTCACGTGGTTTGGCCAAAGCTAAAAACCTTCTTTTCCTTTCAGATTTTTTTTTTCTTTCACTTGAGCATGTGATGTTATTCCTAATATTGCAGTTCAGAAGGTCATAAGTCGTTATATCATTTTTTCATGGTATTTGGCACAGTATGAACATCGGGCATTTTTCCTGGTTACACGTCTAAAAATAGACCTTTTTTAAAAAGGCCATTTTTCGTCAATAAACACCCAAGAAACCTCCAGAGTCCAGAAAATTCATTTCTAAGGCCTCTACCTCAGAAAACAAACATCTTTGGATGCTTAAGTGGCTCTTTATTAGGCTTTTTACTAATTTTTCATCAGTTTTACAGAGTAAATAGTGTAACCCGGAATTTCAAACATCGACCTCATTAAAAAACTTTTTTAATAAAAAAAAGACAAAAGTGTTTGTATTTTCTAGCTTCTTTAATGACACAGCTAAAAGGAAAAAGTAAGATAACATCATACAAATGGACACTGTGAGAAGATATTGACTTTGAATATTGGTTTTACCACGACACACTGTTCTGTGGAATCCGCCAATAGCGATAGATGGAAATGATTTCCATTCCACACAAATTTGGTTTTAACCGTTTTAGAGTGTACATTTTGCCAAGTTTTGAAGCTGCTGAGCTCAGCTCCCCTTTTCTTGCAGAAACATTCTACAAATCTAAAATGACATTTCTGTTGCTCAGTTCAGTCGCTGTATCTTTTCCTGTTTTTCAAAGCATCTTTTTGGTTAAAAATCATGCTACCCTCAATTTTATTTATCTAGACATGGGAGCTCCAAGTGCCAAGAAAGCTTTCAGTTTTGGAGGACCAAGTAACAATGAATCTTCAGCAAATGGACTGTTTACATTTGGAAGTAAGTATTTTCTCGGCATATCATGAGGATCCATATAGGCTATTCACACAGGCTTCTTTTTTAGCAATTTTGTCTGTGAAACTTGGGATCAGTTTGTGCACTCTTTGGTGCAAGTTTTTTTTTTTTTTTAGCTGTATTTGAAAAGAAAACCATAAGTATAATAGACATACAGGCTGCTAGCAATCAAGAGGGGAGCATTGTGCATCACACAAGTGGGTCCATGTGGAATGGAAAAAAATACTTTTTATAACTGGATGAGGATGTCAGAGTGTCATTCATGGTTTTAGAAACTTCACTGGTAGGTTTTGCACAACATTTTATATATTTGCTTCATATTCTGTGTCTTATTTTCTGATTATACAGGCGTTCCTGAATCCAAAGCAAGTCCATTTGGAGGAAATGCATCTTCAGGACCAGCAGCTGGAGGCTTCAATTTTTCACCACATCCTCCAACTACCCAGGCAGGTGCACCAGCTCCTAGTGGTGGGTTTCAGTTTTCCACAGGTTCACAAGCAACAGCTCCTGCTTCAGGTTTTAGCTTTTCCATGAAGGCCCCCACTGATGGATCAAAGCCACTCTTTGAAATAGGAATGCAACCTGCAGCCAACAAAGGTAAGGCTGTGTCATTACAAAGTAATGGGTCTAAATGAGAACTCTTGGATAGAGCTTGTGTGTCCTTTCTTGTGATTTGGGGAGGGGAGAAAAAAGCATGTTCACATGCTTAACTAACTGTCCTTTATAATATAATTTCACAATGTATTTATAGATTTGAGAACATTGGGAGCATTAACACTTTTCCATCACAACCCGCCGATCGGCGAACACCATGCACTTGTCGTTGCCGCCACATCCCGCCGATCAGCGAGTGCGTTCCTAGCAACCTTAAACATTATTAAAGTAACTTCCCTTCTTGGTTTCCGCTTTTGAATTACTTTGTACTGTATTAAGAAGTGTTTATCGGTTACTTTTAGCGTGGTTTGAGCGCATTTTGCAGCCATTGTTAGCTCTGAGAGGCAAACATGAACGTGTCAAACGACCAGTCTGTTTTTCGTCATGACAGCGATTCTGGTGAAGACATATATGATAATGCCACTGAAGATTCATGGGCGAGTTTTAATTTATGTAGGGATAGTGAAGAGGAAGGCACTGATAGCGACTGAGAGACTTTACTGATGATGATTCCAGCAGCAGAACTGAATTAGCATCAGATC
This sequence comes from Peronia peronii, assembly GCA_039654565.1. Lineage (NCBI taxonomy): Eukaryota > Metazoa > Mollusca > Gastropoda > Systellommatophora > Onchidiidae > Peronia > Peronia peronii. Next base: position 28,770 of record JBCEWB010858382.1, read on the forward strand.
ATGAGGATGAAACCCAGGCTCAGGGACCTAGACCTAGATCTACACCAAATCATCCAAACAATGGCTTCATCTGGGAGGACTATGACTACAGGGACCCATACAGCAGCGAATGGCTAGGAGAATTCACCTAGAGGAAGAAGAATTCTTGCTGTTACTTCTGCCTGCACAACCCCTCTCCACTATCTGGATCTCTTCATCAACAGTGATGTTATTGACCTCATGGTTGCGCAAACCAATGCCTATGCTGCCTTCACCCTGGCATCAGCTGGAGACACATACTACAAAAAGCGCTGGAAACCCACATGCCATGGAAATGAGGGCCTTTCTTGGTCTTCAAATCGCTATGGGCCTGAACCTACGCCCTAGTATTGATGATTATTGGACTTCGTTTTGGCTCACCGAGACCAAATTTTCAGATGTCATAACTCGCAACTGGTACAGGGCACTAAGTGCATTCCTTCACTTCAGCAGTGTTGTAAACAGAGTTGGTAGAGGTGAAGAAGGTTATCAGCCTTTAGCAAAAATCCAGCCACTATTAGATGTGACATCGAATTACGCCCTGCATTATTACCCAGGCCAACAATTATCGATTGATGAGAGCATGGCCCACTTCAAAGGGCGATGTCATTTCAGGCAGTACATGCCCGATAAGCCCACAAAACGTGGCTTCAAATGCTTTTGTATTTGTGACAGTAAAACGTACTACTGCCTAAAATTCATCATATATACTGGCAAGGGCTATTTTGAAATCCCACAAGGCACAACCTTTACAAGTCATCTTGTCACCACTCTGATTGGTGATTACCTCAGCAGCAACCACATTCTATACTGTGACAATGCCTACACATCCCCGACACTTTTTCATCAACTTCAGCTCCAGCAAACAGGTGCAGTGGGAACTGTAGTTGAAAACAGAATAGGCTACCCTGACAGTTTGAAGGAGGTGAATCTTCGTCTGCAAAAGTGGGATGATCCCAGATTCAAGCGATGTGGTGACCTCGTCTGCGTGGCATGGCACGACACGAAGAGGTGCTCACTATTGAGCACTATCCACACCGACAACACCGTTGACAAACGTGTCAGATCAGAATATGCAGAAGGCGGTTTTAGAGCAGTAGAAAAGCCAGTTATAGCTGAAGATTATAACCGACATATGGGAGGAGTGGATCACTTTGATCAACTTATGCAGAACTATCAGTATCCCCACCGCAGTTACAAATGGTATATGGCACTTTTCCATTATGTGAAAGAAATTGCATTGGTCAACGCTCATATTATTTACAAGTTTGATGGAAACACAGACTGTGTGAAAGACTTCAGGCAAAGGATTGTGAATGACTTGGTCACACCTCACATGCAGGCCAAGAAAGCCAAGCAAATGCAGCGGCCAAACAACTGTACAGATCGACTTAGTGCAGCAGCATTTGCTCACTTCCCTGCCAAATACCAGGACCCCAAACATCACCCTGAGTGCAGAGTCTGCAAAGAAATCAAGAAGAGGTCACAGAGCAGATTCTATTGTCCTTCTTGTAATGTTCCCCTGTGTATTGAAAACTGTTTTCGGATATACCCCACTGCAGACAATATAAGACGTGTGCGCCAAGAACTTGACCAACAGTGATTGTGCATTTATAATTGTTTTATTCTGTTTTCTGTGTGGATTATCAGTACTGTTGCTGAGTGTTTTTACTTCACATCAACACATTCATTCCTGTTTTATTAACATATAATGATTTACAAACCCTAGGAAGGAAACACAAACACAGAACAAAAAGGAGTCATTTTTTGCTTCTATTACCCTCCTCTTATTGTTCACTAAATGTCTCATCTGTTCTTATAAAATCATGACCCACTTGTTTTGGATACATTGTATGATTGTCAGGCTGTCTGTTTTCACTCATTTCTTACAGTTTTGACTCAGTGTTAGGTTCCATGAAGGCACAACTTTTTCATTTAGTGCTGTTTTTTATGGTATCCTCATTAATTATTCAAAATGGTGGACTTTGTCATGTGGCTTGTTAACGCGGTTTGATGTAATATGGTAGCCAATTATGTCTTCGAGAAATCCTGAAAGTTTCATATAAAAATATCAACCCATTGTTGAGAAATAAATTTTTTAGTACTAGCACCTGTGTTTACTGCTTGACCAGCTGTGAGCCATGTTGCAGGAAGGGGAATTCCCAGAAATTCCTATGTGATGGAAAAGTGTTAAAACAGTTTGTCTCAGATCATGTAACAAATGTCAAAATATTTCAGGTCCAGTTGCATTTGGAGGGACACCCAACTTCAACTTTGGAGCCACTGCGCAGACTTCATCCAGTGTGCCATTTCAGTTTGGAGCAAAACCGGTATGCTTTGTGATCATTTTAATCCTTTACCCCCAAAGAAATCCGCTACCATTCTACTCCATTTCCCTGTAGCATGGGAGGTAACTCTATATAGTTTACACCTAGACTACTAATTTTTAAGTCATTCGCGAAGGATCCGCCAACATTTGGCAGGCTGGTTGCTTATTCGCGTGGACGGATCCGCCATCCCTTGACGGACTATCTTAGATTTTTGTTTTCTCTGTCCCTAACCCGCTGAGAGCTGGCGGAATCATCGCTGACGACAGTATAGCCATTTGTCTTATTTCGTGCAAAGTTTCACGGAGATTCAGGTTATACTTTTTGAGTTGTGGCTGATACGTGGAAGTCACTCTGAGTGACCCAGGCAGTGCATCGAGAAACGAACGCGCAGTGCTGTGCCTTGGCTTCTGAAAAAATGAAGGCCCGGATTTGTTGATTGAACGAAATGAAACAAAACAAAAAGCTGCAAAAAATATTTTGATTTTTTTTTAAACACTTTATTTCATACCAACGATGAGTCTGAAAATTTTCCGAAAGTCAAAACATGGGTAATCTTTATTAAATCATAAAAAAAAAGTTTTCAATCTAACAATATTTCTGTTTGTTGTATTGCATTGTGCTTTGTTTAAAGTTTATTGTGTCAAAATAACAAGGCAATTGAACAGTTCTGAGCTGCTTGGCGATTTTTAAAAAAATACCCTGAAAACACCAGTCTCCAGTGAGTTAAGGGGGTGCCTGGGTGAAGTTTTGAGTTATTTAAAATTTGGCCTCGGTGATATGAAATATCCTTGGTATGAATTGATAACTTACTGTTAACCTATTTCAGTTTTTTAAAAAATTAAAAAATCCAATATATTGCTTGTTGCCATGGCAATGGTGACCATCTTGGAAAGTAAACAACTGATTAAACTTCTTAAAATTTACAACACCAATTAAAATATTTACTTCTTATGTGTATATTGAAAGTTGAGATCTATATGGAGGTAATAGGCTAGGTTTTATTTGTCTGTGATGGATGAAATAGATAGAGGAGGGTTCTAAAGTTGATGTTGGCAGAAAAGGGTTGAAAACAACAACCCACGTTAAAAGAATAAACAACTTCTGCTTTCTTATTGTGAAAAACAAAACTAACCAGCCTGTTATCGAAAAATATGATAGCGCATCAGTGTACTAAATCTGATGCCTGAAAGACAATAAACGGCTGAGATTTTAAGATTTTAGTGAAACTCAGTTAACAAAAACAGACGGACATGAAAGACCGGATAATAAAGTGTAATATCCAAAATAATGAGGTATAATCATATAAAGGCTTTTTTGGGGCTGAAACTGGTAGAATTGAGCTGTGGCACTTAGTATTCGCGATCTAGACATAATCAACAATGGAAATTCATTGAAACACCAAAACCAATAATTTGGCCACTTAACTCTCACCAGTTCAGGCCTTTTTGGCATATTGTAAGTGAGTGTGTAGGTGACTCTGATAAAGTGACTGTAAAGTGTGTGAAATGGGGCTAAACCTTGGCATGTGATATATGGTTGGAAAGGTTACAGGTTATAGATTTGAAATAATTATTTGGTTATAAAATATCTGCTTGTATATTGTGACCTTGACCTTTTGGTGACGAGTCTAAAAATAGAAACATCTAATTTTTAACATTTCAACAATCACAAAGAGGGGGGAAAAAAAAGTATGCACGTTTAGGCTAAAACTTTTATTATAGATTTACACTACATCCAATTACACATAACATATCCAAATTTTATTGCATTTGAAGGGTAAATGAGGAAGTTATGATCCAATGTGACAACATATGTGACACCACCGAAATGTACTGGTCAACGCCTACATTGATAAAACGTGTGGTAAAATTCAGTAGCTATTAGTTCACAAACCATTTCAACAGAATAGCAAGTTAAAATCAACAAATAACTATTCTGTTGCATAAAAAAGGCATATTCTAGAAATTTACATGTAATAGGCATTACTTTACAGACATAAATAAGGACTCAAACAAAAAAATGACAAGAGAAAATACTCATTCACCCCACATATTCAGTCACTGTCATCCATTTCATGTTCATCAACCAAACAACTTCTTCTCTGATTACAATAGAAGTTCTTATTATATGTTTTATAATTATTTGAATTGTTTTATTTTGAGCCTTTCAGCTTTTCT
>JBCEWB010858383.1:0-15976 GCA_039654565.1 Peronia peronii
AAATTCCAAATTTCTACCCACAAAATTTCTCAGCAAAAATTGGCAACTTCTAAAAGCTGAGATAATCCTACTTTCTTGGGATTGAAAGGCTTAAGAAAAACAAACAACTTGTCCCATTCATATTTTCTGTTCCAAATTTTGTAAGGTTGATCTCACTGTTGTTTTGGATCTTGCATAAGTGCTCAGGCCAGGCAGCTACAAACAGGTCCATGGCATTCAGGGAACAAGGTAAGTGGATGCTGAAGTGCTGCAGTCCTGCAGGATGAGCAGAGACACTTGGAGACCCAGCCAAACTCAGTATACTCCATAGTCTTATACATGACAAATTGAAAAAACTGAAGTTGGAAATGTTATATTCTGAACAACAAGTTGATATAGCTAAGATTTCTGGCCATTGTTGATACTGTTACCATAAACTGGTCTGTGTAATAAACTGGTCTGTGTAACAGACAACAGCCTTATATTAGCTGAGAATGCCTGAGTGTTTCCATTGGGTCTGTTGGGGTAAGGATAGATTGTGAAGCACTTAGAGCCTGCATTCTGTACGGGAATAAGACCTATATAAATACTCTATTAGTATATAATGGACACCAACATAATCAAGCCATATTGCTGCCCAGAGTGCGGGAGAACAAGGGGGGCTGGGAAGAAGTGAGATGGTGGAACTATGTATGCTCATCCATAGACTGTCCACTTTGATTTTTTTTGTTATGGCAAAGTTTAGAGTCACAAAATACAGTACGACAATAAATGAACAAAGAAAGAAAGAATAAATACATGTAAACAAATTAAATAAAATGAAACAAAACAATTGAAACCAATATCAAATTGTAAGCATAGACATTTAATGATTTCAACATGCAATAATAGACAGACATGTATATGCAACAGAAGATCTTTTAAATATTGTAATTCATGTACATCTCATAGGTAAGATGGTGAAGAAGGGCTGGTGCAGAGAATACATATTATCAGGAACAAAAATTGCAAAGAATGTGTTGTTATATTCTCAAAAGCTTTAGTATAAATAGGTCAAAATGTGTTCTTCACAGCAAACAATGCAAAAAACGCTTATGGATTTCAATGGAAACAAAGGAAGACACGCTTTCATTGTGCTGGTTCGAAATTTGTTATTTAATTTAGAAAAAGCAAAATGATGGAAAACTTTTTAGAAATCCATTATAGGGATGAGGATATTTATATTATAAAACAGTACTGAGAAATAATCTGCCAGAAACTCATGACAACAAAAATACAAAACATAACATTATTAAAAGAATAACATTAACAAATATCATTTACAACAGCAATTACATGTAGATATACTGAGTATCAAATTTGACATTTTCTCTGTCAGTGTGGATTCATAATATTTTTGAAGTTGCACTCAAAATTATTCATGCAAAAATGTAGAGCAAAATAACAAGTACGTGAAGGAGAAAAATGATTGCGTACTCAGAAAAAATTACAATTAACAAATTGTCGCCAATCATACGAAGGGGTATGTTTATAATTTTTTTTTGTTTTTGACCTACCTTCTGTATGTGCAAAGTGAGAATTAGATGTATAAAGCAATGTTGATATCTATCTCATTCTCAAACACTGATATGTGGTAATATACGTGTAAACCTTTCCTGTGAATGTGACAATATTTCTTAATCTTATTTTGATCTCAATCACAGATGTAATGATACGCCCCTCATGAGATGGACGACAAAATTCAGTATAAATTAGTACTGCCATAATCTCCAGTTTCGTATTTGAGCAAATAAAAAGTAATTTGAGACCATTCAGATGTTGATCTACATAAGAAAATTTGCCATAATAAGTACATTTGTTTCCTAGATTATAAAAATAAAAATTGCTGTTGATACAATGAGCTTTGCAACATGTTGGACTGCAATCTTTTACCCAATCAATAAAAACACAAGACAGATTCTGGTGGCTCCAGATCCAGTCTATGGCTCTATCACACAAATGAACATCATAAATGTATTTTTGTCAAACACACGTGGAGAAAACTTTAAAACAATAATATGGTATTCATTCCAAATGACACCTAACAATTTTTTAATGAATCTGAGAGTTGTGTGACACACAGCTCTATGTACAGCTGCTTACTAAAATCATTCTCTAATACACACTTTGAACATCTGAAAAGGCATCTCTTTCATCATACACAAATGTAAAAGAGAACACAATGAAATAATCATAATGCAGAAATACATGACTCATAATCCTACATCATAAGTTCCCTGAAATTTTGTATAAACAGTAAAACTGGCCAAAAAAAAATAGTTTTGCCTATAATATATTCTATAATATATTTATGCCCATGCTGCTTGGAACAAATTGATCACTGCATATCTTGGCTTGATACATAAGATCATGTTTATATCACATAAGTATAAAATATATGTCAGGCATGCTCAAACAGTAGTCACATGCCAAGATGACTAGGAACAACACTGCTTGTTCACGATCACAAACTTGTCTTCTCTCGTATTGGACATCAAATGGTGGAATGGGCTGTGAACAGCTTGCCTGAGATGAAGAAAAACAAACAAACATAACAATGGTGGAATCAACCGTGGACAGCTTGCCCGAGATAAAAAAAAACAAACCAACAAATGCAGGTCAAACCAAGATCTTATTGGTCATATACAACTTAAATTTAAAAAAAAAAGAAACATTTGTTTCCTTCACCTTGTTCTGGGGAGAGAGTTTTGCATTTAACATGGGGAACTTCCAACTAAAGCTGCCAACTTAAAGCATATTTCAAACTTATTTTCAAAAAAGTTCTGGTAGTTTACTTATCCATTCATCAGTGTTGATGTAAACTGGCACTGTAGACTGGGTTGACTTTCAAACTACTACCTACACAGATAGACGTCGTTAAGAAAAAAAATCATGTACAAACACACACATTGGAGTGAGAAAACAAGACAGTACAGTAAAGAAAGCATACAAATGGTTGTTTGCCATAGTCTGAATGAGTGAGTGATGTTGTCCAAAAGAAGTGAGCATTTGTTACATCCACAAACTAACAGAGATGATACTGACCTTTCATTCTGCCATCATATGCTAATCAAGCTGAAGTGATATTACTTGAGCCTGCCTTGTTTTGGTACTATTTGCAACATTTTTTTGTTGCAATGGAATTCCTTTTGAGGACAAATAAAGTTTATCTTATCTTACTTTACCTCATTCACTGCAAAGTCCTTCTGAAATTATTGACAGTAAGTTTTCAAAGAGTAGCCATACTTTCTTGTAAAACAGGGCAGTTGTTGCTAATGTTCTTAACTTACATAATGACAGCCCTCAAAAACCCTCACCGGCAAAATCATTCATTCTTTCATTCGGTTCTGTCTCTACAAAGAGATCGGAGGTTATGACACGCCATCTTTCTCGGTCCAGTGCAATCTCGCAGCACTCATCCATTGTTCTCCCTGTCATCTCTTCAATATTCTTGAGCCAGCTTTTTCGTCTTCTGCCTCTTCCTCTTTTCCCTTCGACTTTTCCTTCTACGATTTCTTTCTGGATGTTTTCATGCCTCCTTGTATGGCCATAGTAAGAGAGCTTTCGTCTTTTTATTGATTCTAGAAGGATTTCCTTCTTCAGACCTAAATCTTCGAGGATCTCTTTATTTGTCTCTTGGCTTTCCACAAGATTTTACCCATTCTTCTATATACCCACATCTCGAGGGCATCAATCTGTTTCTCCAGGCCGGATGTTAGAGTCCAAGTTTCACAGCCCTACATAAAGATGGACCATACATATCAACGGATTAGATGCAATCTTGTGTCCAGCATGATGTTACTATTGGTAAGGAGGTGGCGCAGTTTGTCAAAAGAATGTTTTGCTATGCTAATCTGTAGTTTTATTTCACATTCCATTCTTCCGTCTTCTGTTATGCACTGTCCCAGCAAAATCATGCTGTTTGTGAAATGAAAGCCACAGACAAAAACAAAAGAGGAGAGGAGGTAACCCACTGAGGCAAATACTCAACCTAGATGAAATGAAATGAGAATCTATGAATTCAACAGGACTAACAAAGATCAGAATAAATGGAGGAGAATTGTCTTTGTCTAATTCATTGAACTGCATTAACCAACATCACATCTGGTAATGCCCACAGATGACAGGTCAAAGGAGCCTTTACCTTATCAAATGTAGCCTATATAAGCACTCGAGATAACCTCCACCAGGAGGTTGAAAGACCCACATAGAATGTAACGTATATAAGAATCTCCTTGCTGTCCTTAAGGGCTGACTATACAAACAACATAAAGCCCTTACAAAGTCTTCTCCTATCCCAGTAGCCTATATAAAGACTTCATTAAAAAATAAAAATTTCTGAGGAAATGATGTCAAGAGCCTTGAGTCTTTCCTTGATTGGACTTATAAATTCACTTTGTGCTAGGTATTTACCCTTTAATCAACAGATATAGAATATCTGCACATGGATAAAAATACTGGCACTAGATATTACCTTCTTCCCTCAGACTCACTTCACCCACACTTGTCTCTCCCTAGTTCACCCCATTAACTGATTTCCTGGCGAGTCAGCTTGCGGCAGCGACGGCACCAGCAGCTAACAAGCTGGGAAAAAATCCAAATCAAAAAAATCCACTGTCTCATCTCTGAAATTTGACAACTAAATAGACTTGTATCAAGTTTCTATGTGGTGAGAGACTTGGCCATGCCATATCTGAATGCAGATTACAATTTATTGAGCCTTTTCAATGAAGATGCATTGAAAATTGATCAGTTTATCCTCTTGCCTTGTTTGACATTGTTTTTATACTGTTGTCCTAATGTGTTGCACAATAACAGTTCATGATGGATGAATCCTTCACAACACAGGTGTTCCACAATGTACACAAAGGAGTAGGATATCTCTGTCATGTGACAACTCACAATATTAAACAAATGAGACGTTCCCTTTCACCACCTGATCACTGAAAGACTCAGAATGAATCCATTGTAATCATTCAGACTTGGAGCTGGGAGACAGTTGCACTGGCTATGTGGATTCTTTTATTATTTCCACTATGAACGAAGCTCATTTCCCATGAACTTGCAGAAATCAAATCAAGTCTAAATTAAATATAAATTCCCAATGCAGGAACAATGTGACAATGTAGCACTTATGATCCCTTTATAACAATTTTGCTAAACCATCAGAGACTCAGTACGGTATATATATGACTGAAACAGAAAAAAGCTTAAACGATTCAAATACAAAAGAAGCTAAGGATATTTTAATGAAATAATTATGCTTTCTTAAAAAAAAAAAGAAGTACAGTCCATGCTGTCAATTTTCATTGCGGGCTGTTGAAATCAGTTTGATTTAGAGCAATGCCATCATGATATCATGTTTTTTTAAAAAGTTCTGATAGAGAACAACAGTCTTGACATTCTAATGAGGAGCAGAAATACAAGAATTGAAAAATCTGCATGCCCCTTGTAGACTGCACAAATACCAAAGTAAACTGGCACATTTTCCCTAATAATTCAAAACCCATGTGTAACACCATACAAAAAGGATCTGAATATAACATTTATTTACATTCATTGGCTTGGTGGTAGAAAAAATATAAGGAAATAGAAAAATATCACTTCAGTCAGTATAAATGGCTAGATTTGGTATCAACAAGGCAAGTTAGATTTTAAAGACAGAAAATGCTATAGCTGCTAAAAATTGAAAAATGTGAGTAAAACAGACGTAAAAATGATGTCATGTGTTAGGCTTAATGATTTCTATTTCCTTGGTGCAATCCAATTTTTTTTTTTTTTGGTTAACCCTCATGAATTCTGGTCCTCTAGTTGCTGCCAAATCCTCCTACAATCCTCTGCTGGAAGTCCACCGTGAAGTGAACATTATCCAGACCTCTCAGCGTCCGCAGATAGTCAAAGCTGCTCTTGGTGGCCTGATCAGTGATGCCCAGCTTGCGATAGAGATTTTTCAAACCCTCACTCCTGGCTTTCTCCACTGTTGCTGTGTAGTTGGCCTGAGATATTGTTTTAATCCGTCGGGAGTCGGCTTCAGCTGCTTCCTTGATCTCAAAAGCTTTGTTCTTAATGTCTCGTACCTGAAAACAGATAATTATAAAAAAAATAAACTACCTCAGTTAACCCATTATCAAAGTAAACAGCATTTAAGACAATCCCTTTTGTCATCCTGATTAACAGAAAATTATTGAACATAGTAATAATAATAACATAATCTTTAACACAAGTGATTAAAAAAACAAAAACAACTAATAAAACAGGAACGGTGATTGCTACAATAAACAAGCGAAAACTAGGATAAACTCTCAGTTCAACTTCTCCATACTGCAAAGTGGTGATTCACTGTAATTTGTTCATTCTTTTGTTTAACTATAATTATGACCCAAGGCAGAAAAATGCCTTGTTTGTCTTCATATTTTTCTCTAAGCATAAAACAAATAAAAAAGCAATGACTGGTCAAGATCCCACAGGATAATACTTCAATCATTATCAGATGAAAATAGACCACAAAATTAAGAGTGTGATCAACTACATTATGATCCTTCAATAATTACGGTATTCTTTTTGCTGGTTTTCTTAGTTTTGCTCTGCAAGATCAATGGACTTGTTGATCTATGAAGTTTTCAGTTGTTGTGGCTCTTAAAGTGCAAAGGGTAGAGAGGAGGGGGGCAAAGAGATGTCTAGACCTATTATCAGATCTATTATCATATGTAACTGCAATGTGTTTCATCTAAAGTTATCTGATACAACAAAGTGTACTCGACCTGCCCTAATATGACATTTATCAGTTACTACATACTTAATATCGCTGCCTCTGTCTCTGAAAAGACAACTGTCAAAATAATTAGAATCAAGAAAAAACAGAACTGAAAGATAAAAGCTAAGAAAACACAATACAGTATTTTGAGTTGGTTACATGACTGAGGATTCATCGCTCACACATGGGTTTATGTACAAGGTGTGAACAAGTCTGAATGTTCCTGGTCCGTCAAGAACTGCTCGCCATGCACAAATCATGTCTACAAATCAACATGTGAGTGAAAATCCCTTGGTCATGTGACTGGCCTCGAAATATCTCAATGATTTCTGTTTTCACGAATGATCTACGGGTCATGAGAATAACATTTGTCATGCAATTGGACAAAATGATCATCTATTTCCTCTTTCTTGTTTAGAGATATCCTTTTGATGTCACAAGAAAGCACAATGAGTGTAGTTTACTTTAACTGCTTCACTATGCCAATTTTGCAATGCTGTGCTGAGCACCAGTGATATAGTTAGTCTCCCTTGCTCTGTCCACAGTGCTAAGCCCCACTCACACTCAGTCCCAACCAACACTCATCGTCTGCCTATCCCCAAGGCAAACAAAAGTGTCAACTGTTAATCAATGCTACCAACTGTTACACAAACAAGTAGAATACAAGCCTGATTTGGGCACTCATCACGTCATATGTCAGTCATTAGCATGCGGCATCTAGCAGAAGATTCCGCCCGTAGATGTGAAATGCTAGTCAATGATTGGAACACTGGGTCAAAGGTGGACAAGGGATGGTGATGAGCTGATCATGGATGTAACCTGTACGTTTTCCTGCACACGAGAGACTACTTTTTGGATGAACATCATACTGTTGTTAGCAGTGACGTGGCTGATGACAAAAATATTTAGCTATGATTCTTCTGAGTCGAAATGATCATGTTTAAAGGTAACTCCTCCGACATCATGATCAATAAATCCTATTTTCTCAATGAAGTGCTACTTGACAACAGACTCATACACTCATATGACAGAAGTACTATATAGTCATAAGACAGAAATACTCACTCTTGCTTCCGTGTCCTTGCGTTCCACAGATGCATCTTGAAGGTACTCCTCCCTAAAAACTTCCTCCTGTAGTGTCAGAGTGGTCAGGTATCTTTCCTCCACGTCATGGGGGATTCGAACTTTGCCCATCTGAAAATACTTGACATCCACCCATAAGCCTTTCTTTTTCTCCCTGTCACATTGGGCCGGATGGATGCAGTTGTCAGGGCATGCTGAAAAAGAAAAGTGAATTATTTCTCAGGGTATGCTGGGATAAAAATAACACATAATTTGCCTAAAAATTGAATGGAGTATGCCTTCAACTGCCTGAAGAATATTGGATTTATTTTAGAGTTTATTTAATTATGTTGGCAATTCAGCTCCAGCACAAATCTGCATTTGCATTTATAAATTTTCACTTGGAATTCAGAAATGTGTTACAGCTTATCCTACTGTTTTTTCAAGCTGCTATTATTTCATTTGGAAAGAAAAACAGCCATTTTCTACAGCTTTCATCCACCTGCAGGCAATTTCTGAAGTTCCAGCAATATTAACTCAAAACCAATATTTTATAATTCTGCAACAATAGCCGTATGCTCATCCTTTCATAAAACTTTTGATACAATATTATCACAACTGAAAATGTAAATCATTGAATGACAACAGATAAATCCAATGACAATGAATTCCTTAGAACCATCAAACTAAGAGAGAAATGGATGACCATGATTGCAGACATCTGTGACAGACCTGGCATTTGGTGAAGATGAACAGAAACTGACCATATTTCCATGACGTGCAGTCTTCGCTGCAGCAATTTCCCCCCAGGCGTTTCCTCACAGCTGTGAACAAGGCATCCTCTACCTTTAACCGATCAGTGATAAACTGTCTGGTCTGAAACTTGGGTGCCTCTACCTGGGAAAGTCACGACATAACTATGAAATTGGGGTCAAGACACAAGCCTTTCTTTTCTGTTCATCAAAATAACCAAAAATATTATCCATCACATTCATCTCAAGACATATGTATTTTCTCCATGTCAAGATTTTGATATATTTTATTGGTTATTTTTCATAAAAAGTTCTGATAGTGTATTCGATACCAACTAGCATTCTATGTACATAATTAACCACAAAAACTTTAAAATAGATGTAACATTCAGTTAACAACGGAAATTGTATTGAAATGCACAATTTCAAACAATAAACAGAAACGAATTATCAGAATAAAAAAAAAATATCTGACAAACTAGGACTGGTGTTTTCAATGTCACACCACTTACCACTGGAATGAGAGCTAACAATGATAATTCCCAAAATTATCTTGTATTTTGAGCATAACTTTTTGTCATTTTCTACATCAAAAAGAAACATTTCCTCCTCATATCATTTCAAGGAAAGCTCATGTATTATCACATGGCTCTAAATGCCTCTGTTTTAGTACTATTTTCCAGGAAATATACCACAAATCTATCACATGGATATTTTCCATTTGTGAGTGTCATACAATATGCAATGTTAGTCTGTGATATTTTATATGCATTTTAAAGTACTGACTATCTTCCAAGTGACTACTATTTTACTGCATAAATCTCAAAACAGATACAATTTTCAATCTACGACACAAATAGTAGTGACATGCAATAAACAAATTACACTCTAACATGGTTATTAAGAAAACCCTTAAAACGAAACTTGCGTTACAAAGAAAGAATCTTTGGGAATATGTAATTTGTTATGCTTATAATGAAATAAAACTATGGGCTGATACGGAAACTATGCTTATAACGAACGGTTTTCGTTTCCCCAATCGCACTTTTCTTTCATTTTGAGTGTAACCAAGACCAAGCTCAGGTACCGGACCAGTTTCTTCCGACAAAGAAATCATCCGTGTGGCGCGTCAAGTACCACGTTAAGTACCGGTGCCCACAATGTGTTGTATTGCCTTGCAGTATGACACAACAAGAAAGGTAAGGCCTGAGGCGCAAGTGTGTAGAAACCATGCACCTACCATCCCCCATTTCATACCTCACCCATGGCTCATATCCCAATCGAGTATGATGTACCGTGAGAGGGTGTCACCTATTATGTACATGTGTGAGGCTATTACGATTTCGTCATTTTTTTCATAGCCACACAACCATAGAAGATGGATTGGTCTTTGTCTTTGCAATCATACACCAAAACACACTTCCACTTGCAGGCAGGCATTCAGTCAGTCTAACCAGTTGTGTTTGTCAGTGTTTCTTGAAAGCCAGTTTTGAGAAGTCGACAGGCATTCTCCTGTTTCACATTGAGAATAGTGAGCTTCAAATTGACTATAAAGCTATTTTAGATTTCGGCTGTGTACTACTAGTCCAACTGTTTAAATACAGGTAATACTTTGTTTCATATTTCATTGATTTTCCTTTTCACTGCATCCTACATGTACTTTCATTGCATTTTCAGTTTCATTTTACTTCTGGATGTATTGATTCTAATTTAATGATATATTCATGCATACATGCGTATACACTTGTACTAGTTTTTCTCTCTTTTAAAAATTAAGTTTTAGTGTTACTGATTCTTATCTTTGTAAACGATTTAGATCTATGTTCTGCCCACATTTTCTGTTCTCCTATTATAAAGAAATAAAAAGAATTTAAAAAAGCAGAAAAATAACAAACAAAATGACATAACAGGTACATAATCACACATTTTATATGTATGTACACACGAAACTGAACTGGCCATAAGGTAGTGAACGGTGCGGTCACGTGGTTCTTCAATCAGGGGAGGTAATTCGGTAATTAGACTTCATCCAAGGGTTTGGTCCCCTGTTTTAATTTAACCTCTTTGGATATAACAAAACAGCGATAGAACGAAATAATTTCCATTTCCCGCAAAATTTCGTTGTAATCGTGTTAAGAGTGTACAAGTGTTCTATGTTGTAACTTACACTCAAAGCAATAACTGTCACAGACAACAAGCCGAAACATGACACTGCATCCTAAATGAAAGACTGAACATAGAGTGCAAAACTCGATGAATGTTGATCTAGTGTCTCACTGTCTTAAACTAATGTCAACACTTAGATGTATCATTTTGAATGACATTTACCTATATTATTATAAACGAGACTATTGCTACCAGTGATCTTAAAATGTCTTGCGCCCAGGGCAAATGAGTCGGAAGTTGCGCTGGGTGATTATGACCTATGGCTGTTTTTAAGTATTTTCCGACTAAGAGACCAACTTTTTTTATTTTCACAAAATGAAAATTCAACCTTTTTTAACTTGAAAAAAAAATAAAAAATTTGATATCTTAGTCAGAAAATAGTTAAAAATGGTCAAAACGGCCATAAAGACATATTGTAAGGGTACTTGAATAAACCCTATACTTCATCCTACACTACTTACTCTTACCCTACCTCTAATCTCAACCCTAATCCTAACTCTATCCCTAACCCTAACCCACATTCTAATTCTAAATCCAACCCTAACTCTAAATCTAACTCCAATCCTGGTGTGGTGTGGAACTTCCCCTTTCTGAAGTCTAGAATCTAGATCTAGAATCAACAAGGTCTAATCCAATGTTCCAAATCAAATCAAACTATGCAATTTGATTGGTCAAAAAGAAACACCTGGTTGCTATAATAATCTGTGTGTATTAGTAAATGAGTACAGTGGTCTCCACCTAAGAACCCGGTCGTCGGGAGACAAAAAAAGCGGGCTCTTAGGCGGAGGGTTCTTAGGGGAGACCACTGTATAAACAAACCTAAGTACTGACCTTCAGTGCTGCAATGGCACTTGTGATGATGGTGGGTTCGTAACTCAGGTCATAGAACTTGTGTAAAAGTGGCAAATCTTCTTTTCTCAGAAAATATTGGAAAAAAACATCAATCTTGATCTGAAAGAAAAAAAAAAAAAGAAGTTGATTCCATGTAACAAAACCTAGATTAGCTGGCTTTCGACAATCTCTGCTTTACACCTGAAATAATCATGCCAATTTCTCAGCCAGTTGAGTTTAAAAATATCAGAATAAAATGTTTGAATATCAAAATTTTTCTGATGACATTATATTTATTTTCTTAAAGACATTGTATGCCTTGAGGTCAAATAACATGAGTACGGTACTGTGCTGCCCTCCTGCAAGCTGTTTGCATAGAGCAAAGTATGGTTAACAAAATTTTTAAAGTTATTGGGATCCTGCTCATTTGTCTTGCCCCCAGGGGAAATGAGTCCGAAGTTGCGCCAGGTGATTTCGATCTACGGCCGTTTTTAACTATTTTCAGATTCAGATACAAAAAGAGTTATAGTTTTCACAAAATGAAAATTTAACCTTTTCAACCTGAAAAAAGCAAAAATTTTGGTATCTTACTTGAAAAATAGTTAAAAACGACCATAGATCGAAGTCATCCAGAGCGACTTCTGGCTCATTTGCCTTGAGTACAAGACAACTGCAAAGTCATATTGTGCTTTTTCATATTCTGTGCTTTTTTTTTTTTTTTCAAAATTAAATAATAACATTATCAATATACAAATATACAAATTTTCAAACAACTGTCTTTGTTTTTAAAAAGGCTTTTCAGATATCTGACACAGGTAAAATTTTGAACTGAAAGACACAGAAACTGAATCTAGAGTGGCATGTGACAAATGAGATAATAAAATGCTATGACTTATTGTAACATATGTTGCCTATAATATGTCCACAAATGCTCTGATTCCCAAGAAATTAAAACAATTCAAAGTGGAAACTTCTGCTGCCTACAAACAGTTGTTAAAGTCCAGTTCTTCAACTCATGGGATAAGAAGAACTGAGGCTGGTAAAACCCAATATCAATATATTTAGTACAATCTATCATAGATTAACATCTGATACCCTTCCCAAAACTTCAGCAGGACATAATATGTGTATAACGGTAAAATACACCTGAACTTCATGTTTGTTTTTCTCTATGCTGGCTGTAATTATGGCCAGATAATGTGTCATAGCTGCGGGAGATTTATAAGTATAGCCCTTGACCACTGTCTTTGGCTAAAGTATGGAAAAAATTGAAGAGCTTTTTTTCCAAAAGTGAGTTCAGTCCATTTTGACAAAGATAATCAACATTCTTCATTTTCAAGCATTTTTTCAAAAGTGGGCATCAAAAGCATCTTTTTCTCTTTTTTTTTGATGCAGATGTGAAGTTCTATAACATCATTACCCATAGTCCAAGTTACAGAAATCTCCCTGAAATATTGATTGCATAACAGTTACTTAAAATCAAAGATTTGACAAAACCAGTGGACTGAGCTGGTTTTGGTAGAACTTTCAGCTAAACTGATCTATTTATGTTGATGAAAATGAATATTTTCATGTGTGTTTGTGTGCATTTAAAAAAAAATCTTTAAAGGACTTTAACTTTGAAGATGAGCTTAGTGAAATTGGTATAGGTGGCCTAGTATTGAGGATTCTGATTTAAAGTTAAAACTGTCACTTGTGGACTGAGCTTCTTTTGAAAAAACGATGCTATTTCATATTCAATTTTCATAGTAACTAAGATATTTTTGAGGAAACTGAAATGTTCCATAGAAAGTTCCATTCCTCTAATGCATGATAGCTACCATAGTTCTGATGAAAGTAGGGTGATGGTCAAAGTATGGCAAAAATGTTAATGTATCTCATAATGCAGCTGTCTTATTGATAACAAAACTAATGCTGTAAGTGAAAAAGCCTCTATCACCAATAACCTATATTTTCAGAACAAAATGAACATTTCAAAAAAACTTTAAAGTGAACCGTCCTTGACATACACACTTTCATTAATTTATTTATTTATTTTTGGTTTCTATGCATAAACAGTGATCACATAAATTGTCACACAAACAACATGCCCTGCAGTCTGACATTTTTCATTCTTAGATTTCTGAGGGACCATACCTTCAAAACAGTTTTCTTAATGCCTTAAAAAACAAAATTGATGGGTCAAACATTTATTTCATTTCTTTTCTGTACAGTAATTGACTGTAGATTCACAAAAGAAAAAGAAGAAATGCATGAAAGTTTGTGTGAAGAAATGAAAAACAAAGAGAAATCACAAGGGCACAGTGGGCGCACCTCTAACTTATCCCAGGTAAAAACCAGCACAGGATCCAGAGACACAAAGTGTGCAGATGCCGAGAATGTCTTGAAGTCAAAGTCTGGACCAATCATGTATTTCCCTCCATCATAAACTCTGTCTGTTTTCACAGTGCCTGTACTTTTCTGTCTTTTGAAGCCATACTTTAGGTGACAAACAAGACAAAGTTTTGTAAGAATTTCTCAATGATAAATTAATTTTCACTAAAAGCAGAGTTGGACTGGTTTTTTTCACCAACTCCAGGGCACAAATCATAATAGAAAAGACACTGTTCTTGATTTCTCAAGATTTCTTTCACCAAAATAATGACGGAGAATCTTTCTTTTTATATACGAGGTGCAACATGATGAAATCAGGCTCTTGTCAAATTCTGAGCATATGGAGTTACTTATTCACATCACTGTGAAGATTATTCATTTCCCTTTCTATGTGTGAAAAAGGTTTTGTTCTACCTGAAGTAGAAGTCGAGATATTGGCGATTAAAGACAATGGGAATGACCTGTTGCTGCAGCTGAATTTAGTTAGAAAATGGCCGATCACTTTTGTTAATCCTTATTAATTCTTATTAGGCCATGTCACTAAATTACAACTTTGGGCTTTTACTCAATGTAAATTAAACTCTGAAATCTATTTCTAGATTGATATAGAAGGGTTCTACGAAGAAAAATTATTTTATTCAGTGTTGAAAAACGTGATTTCTCCGGTCACCTCATATATATATATCACATTCTTATTTATGTTGATCTGCATGTATATAAATGACTTTGCAGCCATGACACATTCATGACTGAGAATTACTCTCGCTACTAAGTTTTCTTTTCTCTTTGTCCATGGTCCAAGAAATCAAATCTCACCACAGATTTGTTCTTATATGCAAAGAAATTGTTCAGTTGTATAATTCTGAGTCATCATAGGACAGTGAAATATCTGCATGAAGTGTTTGTTGATCATAAACTAAACATTTGCTACATCCTCTGTATGCCTGTATTCACTGACACAATCTAATATCACACATAAAGAAGTTTGTTTCTCAGTTCCTGTCAAAAGCCCAGTTGTTTAAAAACAACAACAACAACAACAACAACAACAACAACAAAAGACTGCAATGAATACATTCTATACCTCATAATACTCTATACCACTGAAGCTCATGGGAACTAGAATTATGGTCAAGAGGACACCAATGCCCACAACAACCAAAGCAATTCCGACACAGCAATTAGCGTTCTCTGCCATGACTAGATGTGGTGCGACTACACAGCAGCGAAGTCTGCAAAATGAAGAGATGAAAAAAAAAAAAAATTCACAGTTCTTCCAGATGCCATCGAGAGCAAAAAGTTGTTTTCTCTCAGAGATCAAATAATGGGTGATACGCAGTTATTTCACTTCATTTAAAAAAAAAAAAGAAAAGCTAGAATAACACAGTATTGTGAGGCCCGACATATGACCAAGAGATTTTCACTCACATGCTTATTTGTTTACATGCTTTGCACACGGCAGGCAGTTCTTGACTGATAATGAGCATTCAAGATACTCACACCATATAAACAAACCCCATGTATGAGCAGTTTTTCCTCAGTCATGAGACCGACCTCGAAATACCTCATTAGTTTCAAAAGTTATTGACACATGGATTCTTCTGCTCTGGTGCACTTTGAGGACAAACAGCTATAAGCACAGTAAAACACTCATTATTTTGAGTTACACTTTTATTTTGCTTGAAATGCAGGAAATGTGCACATCTCTTTGCAGTTTCTAAGTTCTTCTGTCTTTATGACATTAATTGATGCACCATACTCTGAATTACGGACTTCACACACTGCAAGCGGGACAAAGCCTGGAGCTCCCTGTGTACCAAATAATGTATTTTGTGGTTGCTCAGGTTGATTATCTGTGCCCTAAAAGTGTGATCACTGAGACTGCCTATGGTCAATCACTCAATCTTTTAAAGAATCGAGGCCATTCCGCCATCAACAGGATGCTGTTGTTTTTCTTAAGCCTTTCAATCCAAAGAAGGTAGGATTATCTCGGCTTTTAGAAGCTGCCAATTTTTGCTGA
>JBCEWB010858603.1:0-15975 GCA_039654565.1 Peronia peronii
TGTGTGTGTGTGTGGTTACGTGTGTGTCGTGTGTCCATCCAGTCTTGCGATCTTTTTCTTTTTTTGTACATGTGTGTATATGTGCGTGTGTGAGTATATGTAATATGGCTACCTAATCGGTCGATGCTTGTGTGTGTGTGTGTGTGTGTGTGTGTATGTGTGTGTGTTACATGGCCCCATAAAGGTGCGATCCCCACAGGATTCTATCTGATTAAAGGAAAGATAGATGAGGGGGAGACTTCAGGAAGGAAATTTGGTAGGGTAAAGGGACTGGGCAAAACCGAAGTTCCCCCTTTCCCCCCCCCCCCCCTTCCTCATCAACCTTCCTCTCCCCCACGCCAATACTGCCCCCCCCCCCCTTTGAATTCGAGCTTCGTATCCCAAACATCATCCCGCTCCCCCGTTCCCTATCTTCACCAATCCTAATCTAACACTCCTTTTACGGGCCTGCTTACCAGCTGACAGATGATACAATGGGGCTGAAGTCATTGGGGGGGGGGGGGGGGGAGGCGGGAGGGAAGGACCAGACTGGCTTCCCTGGGGGAGGGGGTAGGGAGGGGAGAGAAATGGCCAGTTTTGGTCTAGGACAAAAGTCAAGTGACAGGTGACCAGAGGTTCACCCAGACACACAGAATCGGACATGAAAATATAATTATGATATTCAAAAGGAAAGATACACTGGATATATTCTAAAAAGAAAAAAAAAAGAAAGAAAGAAAAAGAAAATATAAGGATGACGTCAACAAAAACAAGGTGTGAAAGATTATTTACCGTTGTGAGTAGATAAATAATTTACACAAAAAGACAAATAATCATGAACATGTTAGGGGCAGGCACAAAATACAATGCTACAGTGATGAGGGCCTCTTTTCTTTCTTTCCTTTTTTTCTTTCTTTTTTTTCTTTCTTTCTTTCTTTTCTCCTTCCTTTTTTTAAACGAAAAAGAAAGAGAAACCATTAGAATACAGATCATAATTTATATGGTCACATATTATGATTGTTTTTTAAATGAAAAACAAAACAAAACAATAACAACATTTTCACTACATTTGATAGTAAAAGTTTATGTTAATACATTTATAAAGATTATTATATCAGCTGTCAGTTTGAATCATTACAAATTATGAAATGTAAGATTATATTACATACGTTATAATTATTATACACATTCAGCATGTCCTGGTGCTGAAACCCGAAAGTTAACATTTCCATGCAATGTAATGCACATAGTTGCAATTACAGAATCAGGTATATCTATCTATATCTGGTATTGTAGAATGTTTGCCAATTCTCACACATAAAGCAAACAATAAACCAAAAATATAATAAACTCAGTTTATGACAAAGTCTTATACGCAAGAGAGATCTGAAACTTCGCAGAAGGAAACAAACAGCATTGTTGTCCCTTCAAAAAAAAAAAAGACGTGGTGTAAGTGAATCGTTATCAGTTGTCGTGTGGATTGATCTTTGAAAGCAACAAAAAAGAGACATATAAAATAAGAAGAAAAGGAACAAGATATTTCGAAGCCTTTCCGGACTGTTTAACAGGGCTGTATCAGCTATAGCAAAGAACAATAACAAGAACAACAATAATAGCACAAAACTATAATTTAAAAATAGCATCAAACACACACACTCACTCTCTCTCTTTTTCTCAGACGGGATCAAGTTCCATATATTTAGGTATTGGAATGGTCAGTTGCACATAGCAGGAATGCAAAAGCCAGGGATAAAGACAAACAATATGGCAATGGTTTCGATAATTTAGCACCTGGAGATTTCACTTTCCCATTGGTGCCATCGCCTAGATTTGGTCATAATAATCATAAATACTGTTGTAGATCCCAGAGGTAAAACAGAACAACATTTTTTAGTGGGCCATCCAGGCATTGGTATAATAAACCGCAAAGAGGCAAACCGTAGAAAAAGAAAGAAAGAAAAAAAGAAAGAAAAAAAGAAAGACAGACAGACAGAAAGAAAGAAAGAAGGAAAGAAAGAAAGAAAGAAGCAGGAACTAACAAGATCCATGCGGAGAAAAGCAATAAGCGTAGATGTATTGCCGGTCGTAAACAAAACCAGTAGGCGCCTCTTGGGTCCCCGGGCGATCTAGGTCTTGACGACATCTCTGTGGAGAGGCTGATGATGCAACGTCTCATTAAGCTGCCACCGCTGGGAGCTTTTGTCCCTGGGACTGTGGCAGGCAGTAATGATTTTCCTCTATCACCGATTGCCCACACTGATACATCGGGGAGTATTGGTCACTTGGATGGTCAAGCCGAGGTGTCGAGTGGTCATCTCGGTTTCTGATTTACTGCCGAGTCAATATTGACTCTGCCAAAACCCTGAAACGTGAAAAATCAAAATAGGCTCTAGAGAGATAGAGAGAGAAGGAGAAAAAAAAAAGTGGTCTGTAAAACCTCGTCAGGACGTCATCTCACTGTAACTGAACGACTGGTCATTTAAGGGTCATTACACTAACAGTACTGTCCACTAGAAGTTTTCCTGGAATCCTTGCCCGGGGGAATCTGTCACTGATATGGTCACCAGCCTGTTGACATGTCATCGACTCGGTTGGCAAAGAATAACCACAGGAGGAAAAGAACGGCTGAATGGTAATGAACAGGTCGGAGTAAAGCTATTGAAACTTGTGCAGAATGGAGACAAGCCATTGATATGGCCATTATATGGCTTTATATCAGCAGCTGCAGAACTGATAGCCGATACTTGTTTAGATTTAGCGCCGTTATGTTTGGGGTTGTATACGGTATATTCTCACCTTGATGAAGCTGGAAAAGATGAATGTGTTAGGAGAAATAAAAGAGCGGTGGGGAGAAGAGGAATCTCCGTTCCCACATCATGCATCAATATTTACAAAAGGGGCTGGCTGGTACCGTCTCGGCGATGCTCCAGTCAGCCTTCAGAAATGATGTTTGTAGGAAGAGTATCACTCCAAGCCACCGAAGAACTGGCCACTTCAGCGTTGGAGACATGACGACTCCAAGCCATCGGGGCCCGAGATAAAAACGAAATAAATATTGATGGTGAACGTGAGTGAGAAACTGCGGCCCAGAGCCTCACAGCTATTTTCTTTTCATCTTGCGACAAGTGGAAGGTGGAGAACTCGTCTGATGAAAACGCTTCCATATGGAACACAGCGCGTCAGGGAGAAACTGAAGTGCCAGCTCTAGTCATCGAGCTCAAATACATATATTTAGATGTCATAAACAGCAAACTCGTGAAGTCGTGGTTAAGAATAGTAACAGGTTTTTCACACCAGCAGTGAGAAAAAAAAAAAAACGTATAAAGCTGGTAAAAGAACAACACGAATGTATAATGTCATTTTACTGAAATTACTCCTCTATCCTGCTAGGCACAATATAGCCCTGATCATGCTGATGCCGCGTTAAATCCCAAACAACAACAGCTGAAATTGCTCATCTGATTCAGCTCTTTCCTGAAATAAATTATCAGAGTTTATGGCATTTTGAAACTTAGTTCGATTGCGTAGAGCTTCATTTGATTGGTTGGTTGTGCGGGAATTAAGGACTTCCACTCCCATTCAATCATTTCCTGAGTCACTTTGTAGTTCAGAGTAACTTCTAAGTTAGGACATTTCATTAGTTGGGCTGTGTAAGGAAAACTGGCTTCCATCACACAGTTCTCGGTGCAAACAAACTGCAAGGGGATGAAACAATCAGCAATTTTCTCGTCTTCTAAGCGGTCAGCGTTCTTGTGTCAAATTAACTTTACTGTAAGGATGCTTATGAAAAGCTAAAAATAGAGCAAACTGATATTAAGTTGTTCATGTTTTTAGTTGCAACCAGAGAATGTTTCAAATCCCTGCAAAATCGAGAACAAAAGCAAAAAAAACCAAGGCAGATGTAACGCAGCAGTAACATGAAAAACAGCAACAGCAGCAGCAGCAACAACAACAACAACAACATATTGTAAACATATAAAGATCTTTGCTATGGAGGGCACATTCACAATGAACCTACCGCAAAAAGAAAATCACTATGTGGGCGATGTTGTTTTTTCTTGAGCCTTTCAGTCCTAAGAAAGTAGGATTATCTCGGCTTTTTCAAGATGTTACCTGTTTTTGCTGAGAATATTTGTGGGTAGAAATTCGGGATTGGAAATTTTGCCCGGATAGCGGCATCTTTCATCGATTTTGAACTGCCAAAGGTTCATCAACGTGCGTAACGTACACACGGGATCTCCGAAATATATTCGCCCTTATCCGAGAAGGCTAGACGTCGGGCTTCCCCACCCACAGGAAGCCAGGGGACGGTTGAGTCACTGAAAAAAATGCAGCTTTTTGAACTTCGTGTCTCTCCATCCCCCGATGGAGGACCTGCGAGTCGATCCCGGCCCTTTTTCTCCGTGAGCAGACACCAAACCACAGAGTCACTGCGCCCCCTATGTGGACGATATCGGACGTTCAGCACAAAAATAGGGACTTTTGTCACCAAGGCGTAATAATTTATTCCTTTTCCTTTCTCGACCTGAAGAGTTGCACGTTGTTACCCTGAACTCTCAACCAATAGACGCGTCCGCACGACATGAATTTTAAATTTGAGTCCACCTTTGTAAGACCTTAGAGTAGGCATCGTCTTACTCCAGCAATCCGTGTACTCACACTGGGACGTGCGGATGTGTGGGTGAGTGTGGTACTCAGTGCATAAGCCTTCAGCCTATCGGCACATAATGTATGTTCTGTTTCCCACACTCTCACGGATTGTGATAAAACACCTTTTCTTTGAAAAACCCCTTTCCTTAAAAACATAGTTTTCAGCACATCCTGATTTAGTTTAGCGAATTTTCAGTTATCACAGGGTGAGCAAAATACAGTTTTAAAGAACGAAAAAGGTGCAATAGATTGTCTCTTGGTATCATGAAAAGTTGTATTTGAATAGGTGGAAAAACAGTTAACTGTGATGAAAACAAACATCTTTTTGTCGAAGTAGATGCTTTTGCACTGCCTGAAGCCGCTTTAGAGACAACCGTGCAAATGGCTTAGTTAACCTCTGGGAGTTTGTTTGTTTTTAGACATGTTCTTTTTAACCTGTAGCAGTTATCTTACTGTCATTTCATCGCCATATAGGGCATAGCTATAACACGTTTTAGTGTTATTGTTTTTCTATAATACGTTCGTTTCCAGTAAAGGCTTTGTTCATTTGCACTAGATCTATTGTCTATTCTGATACAGAAGTTGAACTTTTTTTTTGTTTCATTCCCCACATACTTGTTCTTTTTGCAGCTCCCGTGCTTTTATTTACTCTATTCATTCCATCTGAAGAAAAACCATTACATTTTTTTTTTTTTTTGCTCTTTACATTACATCTGAAGAATAAAATAGTATTTTTTTTTTGTTTTCTTCCCCTTCTTCTTTCTTTTTATTACATTTGAAGACCAAACAAAAAAAAAAAAAGCGGTTTTTTGTTTGCTCTGTTCATTACGTTTGTAAAAAATGGCCGTGGCAGGTCAATGTTGCAAGTGCCTGTGAGCAGTGTATGTATGGAAGTGCTCGCCGCAGTCATCTCTCTATTGTAATAGCTTTTCTCACCTTAACCAATACCCTGTTTTGTTGTTGCTGAACTGTAGAAATAGGAGTACCACATCGTTAGAGACCACAATGTGTGTGTGTGTGTGTGTGTGCGTGTGTGGGTGTGTCTGTGTTTCAGTTTGACAAAAGCCCTTTCAAATAGGGCTATTCTTCCCCTTTGACCTACCAAACAATAATCTTTTCCGTGCGGTGAATGGCTTGACACTTTCGACTGTTAAATTTTACCCTTCCAGTTTCCTCCTGCAATTTCCCCCATTGCCCTCTGGCCTTTGCTCTTTTTTTTTTTTTTTTTATCCGCCTCGCTTTCTTTCTTTCTTTTTTTTTCTTTCTTTTTTTTCTTACGTTCATTCTTCTTTTGTTGCACCATTTTCCCCCTTTCATGCCGCTCCCGGGTGCAACATAACCATAGCTATAATAATGATTAAAAAATATAACCATTATGAGTTTATGTAGAATAAAAGTTTGTTGATTTTTCGTTTCGTAGTTTTCTCTTTCACTTCATCCATTTTGTTCACAAAGTCATAAATAGCCATTGTTCCCTTAACCATGATACTTCAAAAAGACCAACACACGGGTTTATATTTTGTTTGTTTGAAAACGTCAGAATTAAAATATTCATGTAACTTTCATATTTCATATTTTCTCAACTGGCAAATGAAAGTGTTAACGTATAATTTCTCAAAATGACTACTTTGTAGTGGCTGTTGTCGAGCCTGGTCTTTACCAGTTTCTTGACTTCTCTGGAACTCAGACTAGACTTCTAGAACAAACTGTCGCAGTTTTTCACATCGACGGGATATAGCCTGGGACGCAGAAGTTCCCATGTTTTCGCAAAACAGAAATGTAGCATAAAATAAATCATAATATTCTGTACATCATGATATCTAGGAATGCCGGATTGCTCTGTCTCTTTAATGCTGAAATGTGCTGCATATCAAAATACCGATGAGCCGTCTGTCCTGCCAACTCTAGTCAACATTAATGAGGATTGTTTTTAACTAGCCTTGTTATTTCCCTTTGCCAGGCACAATGGTGTTGAACTAGCAGAATAGAGAGAGAATAAATGACTTTTACACTCTTTGTTTGAAATGTACATTATAAAAGTCAAAAAAAAAAATCATTGTATGAGGAAACTGTTTTCTTCATATCGTAATAATTTTAGCAAAAAATCTTATGATCCATGTTTCAAATGACAAGAAGAAAAGTGAGTTTTTCCTTCTATATACTGTTTCTTCACCAACCCTTGTGTCTGGTGGTAAAGGGAAGTAATAGCGCTGGTCAAAAACAACCCCTACTTTATCGTGCCTGCAAATATTAAAAGTGAACGAGCTGCAGGTAGCCTCATCAGAAAAGAAGACAGAAAGAAGACAGGAATTATTGAAATGACAGAATAAATTATCATGAATACTTCTACAGATCATAAGCCAATCAATACCGATAAGGCAAGTACTTGTCTGGAATAGTATGTACATTATCCACTCACCTGAACACCATTTAAAACATGCCTACCACTGAAAGCTAAACAAACCAAAACACAAGTAGATTTCGACCTGGGCTGCTAACTTCCGCTAGCCTTTGGGCTTCGAATTATCATGTTGTTGTTTTTTTTTTTCTCAATTTCTGTCTCTCTATTGTCCAACACAAAATGGCGTAGGCGACTCACTGTTATTAAAGCGAATGAAATATGAACAGAAGAGCCCCCAATAATGAAAACTGCTTCAGACAAATAACCGAAACTAATCAAGCTTGAAATGAAAACAAACAAATATGAAAATCATGGAATAAAAAATGAAAGTGTTTCTTGTAATGTGTTGTAGTGTAAATTCTATTCTCACACGCTCTTTTTACTTTTTCCGCTGTCTTTTTCTTGATTTCTTTTTTTTTTTCTTCTCCTCAAGTCTGTACTCGGTGTGTCTGTTGTCTGCCCGGGGAACTAAAGTCTGGTGTGACATTTGAGTGAGACAATGACTAGCAATGAAGCCCGCATTTTCCGTTCATGACACAGTCCCTCAACTCTTGCCCACTTGTCTCCAGCTACAGATCAAGGAAAGACGTTAATCTGGTGCGTCACACATGGCGTGCAAACTATGCAAGCGCAGCAGTGCACGACATTGCACTTCGAGTGACCGCCACATCGGTCCAAATCGCCATCTTCGATCTAGGCCAATCTGAAGTCTGTTCTAGTCTCCGGCTTGATATACACTGCATACCACAGAGCACTGCATTCCAACATGCCATGTCCAATATATTTAAAGTAGATGTAGTTCCTGAATGGTCATTGTACTTGCACCTTTCTTTCTTTTGTTCTTTCTTTCTTTTTTTCTTTCTTTCTTTCTTTCTTCCTCTTTCCTTTTCTTTCTTTTTTTCCTTTCTTTTCTTTTTTTTTTCTTCCTTTTTTCTTTGTTCCAATTTTGTTCTTTTCTTTTCTTGCCTTTTTCCTCTTCTTTTTTAAAAATAGATTATTTTATCCATCAAATATGAATTCTGAAGCCTGCAAACAATAAATTAAAACTGATTTTCATTTCAGGATAACATTACAAAAGCATAGCGCTGAATTTCGCCTTTTAAATACACGCCGTTGGGGTGTGAACTATTTTGAATTTGAAAATTAAACTCCATAAAGATTTATAGCCATCGCCAAGTGGTATATTAGTTCTCTAGTCATGAAACATTTCCTACACGATTTAATTGAGAAAAGACCTCAAATTAATGACCAAACAAGGTGAGACATTTTTGAGAGAAAATGTTTGACTGAAGTGTAAATTTCTGTGAAGATAAGCATGAAACTTCATGGACTACTGTATTTCATTTTTGAATGTCTCTGATATCATTTGTTGTTCTATATACATGTTCCTGAATAGTAGAACACAAGATTTCGGGAAAAGCCCAACGCAAAAGGACGTCAGGCGTTTTCCTTCGTCATTCAATCATTAACACACTTACTATTATTATTTAGAAGGCACCTGGATTCAATGTTCTACGAGTTTGCCACTTATAGTGAAGAGTTTTAGTCATAAATTTCCTACCCACCGTAACAGGGTCAAGCCGAGAAGTGAGGCAAACATACGGCCGAGGCAATGCCAAGGTCATGCGTCAATGGAATTTCCCGGGATATTGGTGAACTCTATTGGAACATAGGACATTAATTTTACACAACTTTAAAATACATGTGAAATGTCAAAGGAAAATCCAAATTTGAAGTTGCGCACCAAACTGCGAAAAGCCACAAAACAAGTGTGTATCCACACCTTTCCGTTTAATCAGCCAATCAGAGATCAGTAGTTCGATCTGATTTGACCCTTGTTGTTACCTTTCAGAGAAGGGCCGATCGTTCTTTAGAAGTCAACGATGCAGCAGCACCAATTTCCCCTGATGTTTGTTTTATAGTTGGCTGAAGACATAAAACGGAGGGACATTAAATGACATCACTGCTATCTCCCGATACCTCTGGCCTTGTGTGAGGTGGGGGAGGGGGGGGGGGTAGGAGGTTGCACGCGATCGTGAGTCCCCCACCCAACGCTTTAGCGGCAACGAGGAGAGGAGAAATAACAATCACGCGCATAAGCGTTTATTGCCTCCGCCGTTCGTCAGCTCAGAAGATGCTAAAAGCTCATCAGAACAATAAAGACATGCAACACGATAGCTTGAACGTATCCCAGGTGTATTCACCATCAGATAACGTCCCCAAGCTCAAACAGCCTGCAAAGACCTGGCCCATCAGATGAACAAACAGCGGCCCTGGGTAATCTTTTTGTCAGACAAAATTATCTTTTGGTTATCAAAATCTATTCCTTTTCTTTTTTTCGGTGAAAAGAAACGTGTAACGTTTGTGGATACACTGATTATTGTGGAGGAAAACTCGACGGTCGCTTTTTTATCGTGATATCTTGTCAAAAGCTTCCATCTTGAACTATGGCTGTTTTAGATCGGATCGCCCATGAGATGGCCCATTAAAAGTGGCACATATATGAAAAATGCATAGAGTGTTTTCAGACCACGACATGAAGATGAATGGAAACACAGAAAAGAGTGAATATCCGCACAGCGACTCAAAAATAAACAAGTGTTTGGAATGATGACAGAGCCAGCACGGTATAATTCTGATGGCATCGTAAATGCCTTTCAATAATATCATCGATGGGACTCCGTTGTCATGTTTGTCAGTTGATGATACAGTTGATAATATCACGCCAAAATATCACAACAAATAATAACCGCAAGATCAACTACAACGGCAGCAAAAATTTAGTGAACTACAATAGTTGAGATGTTGATAAAAACGGTATGATAACTGATGTTCAAGACATTGGTTTTTTTTTTTTTTTTATCTTCAAAAATTGAGTTTAAAGACATTTCTGATCTTGGCAAAAGGCCAAGATGATTATAAGGATTATCATAATGATCATAATTGCATTGACGAAGAGCCAAGTAGGTTTAAAAATTTGGCTAAGTCATAAGTGATTCAATTTCTACCATATCAAGTTCTATATATTGTTCTTTGCTTCTTTCGATTAATTAATTGCCGGGAGGTAGTCGTCTTATATTTTAAGACATTTTTTTTATAAAATGACTATAACAGTAGTGATGACGATGATAGTGATGATGATATAATGATTATAATAATACTAATAATAATGTTGTAGTGTCTTTTTTGTAAATCTCTTTCTCTCCCCTCTCTCTCTCTCTCTTTCTCTCTCTCTCTCTCTCTCATTCTCTCTTAAAGAAAACTGTATGTGAGTACTATAGTGCTAGGAACTTAAATAAATTAATTTTGATAAAAATCCCCCTCCCCCCCAACCCCCCCTCATCCGCCCACTTTCCCTCTCGATCTGACTCAGTCAGTGACTGTTGGTGCATGAATAGCAATGGAGAACTTAAAGTAAGACCATCGTTTTGAAAGCATCGCTGGTTTGTCATCAGGAAGTGGAATGAAATTGAACGATAAATCTGAAGCGAATCCTTGACATTTAGAGGTGGGTAATTTGTGACTATAGACGGGCTTTGTCTCTTCCCAGCTATTCTTATTTTCTGTTCTGCTCTTTGTTTCTTTTTTCACCCTCACCTTTTCTTTCGCTCTCCGATTTCTTGCCTATCGTTTTTGTTTCATGTGTACTTTTGTCTCTGTCTATATGTCCCAAGGTCTATCTGTCTCAAGACCTGTCTGTCTGTCTTTTCACTTGTCTCAAGGTCTGTCTGTCTGTATGTATGTATGTATGTATGTATGTCTCTCTTTCTCTCTCTCTCTCCCTGCTTTCTCATTTTGTAAAAGTAAACTGACAGTAACACTAACATGACACTAGGCCAGCAGTTACCTTTAAACTTAAACCATATCACTTTTCGAGCAACAATTGCAGCTGGCGATGGGGAGGTTGAGGCGGCAATGGATAACGGTTGGGAAGGGGAGGGAGGGGGGGGGGTGAAGTTGCAGGGAGGTTGGTGCAGTCGTCGATAGATCGAAGGGAGAGATTAATCAAGGCCGATCACTCGGGTCCCCGCCACGTGCCGCTAATGCAGGAAGCGCGGTCTGGCTCTAATCTTGCACTTCCGCCAAGTGAGCCCTTCCCGGCATGCTTCATCTATACTCCAAACATGGCGGCCGGGCCTGGGCGTGGAGTGTCCTTCACAGAGAAGTTACTCGCATTTACGTTATATCCTCAGAGATAATTCCCGCTCGTTAGTTTTCTACGTCACGTGACAAGCTCTCGATATGACAGTAACCTTTCACATTTGGATCCTGTCCCATCATTACTTAACTTTAATTTAACATAGTTGAAGAGAATTAAATCATTAGCGAATGGTTTCAGACAATTAGATAAAACGTTGGAAAGAGGAGAGGCAGAGATCCCATCCAGCATTTCAGCCCCGCGCTTCAACTACTCGATGACTGACTTCAGGTTTGGAAACTGCAGTTTCTATTGATTTCAGCCCGCCGAGAAATTAAATAATTAGTGAAATAGTTTAACACAATAATCTGCATTGGGAGGAGAAACCAAATCACTCAGCATGTGTCCTGTTCTTCATCTCGTCATGATTGATTGGAGATTTTCAGACAGCAATTTTGTGATTTCAATCTATCGAGAATTGGATCATTAGCGAAATACATGAAGTTCTAAACAATGATCCAGTATACTTTATTTTATTTATTTTATGTTATTTTTTAAATGAAATATTCTTATGGGGGAAAAAAACAACAACCCCTAATCAAACATTATATATCCACTTGTTCATATCTTCGATGACAGACTGAAGATTTTGAGATTCTGAGACAGCAATTTCTGCAGACTTCACTTCTTGTTGAAAGTAATATTATTTTATTAAACAACGGCCTTCGTTGCCTAGTCGGTGCTTTATAAAATTAAATTTCGACATTCGTCCCATCGTTTATCCTCTCGATGGCTGACTAAAATATTCAGATAGCAGTTACTCTTGTCCATTTCAAGCTCGTCGAGACTTACAAAATTATCAACAAATGTCCAAATAAAATACATATAATTTTTTTTCATTTCCTTTCTGTCCCACCCATTCATCCCCTTCCAATCTCTCACCCCCTCCCCCCCCTCCCACCCAGCCCCCTCCAAAATACATCACTTGATTCTTTGTTCGTTTATTCCCTGAAGGTATTCGATGTTTTTCAAAAAGATTTTAAAACGTCATTATATATTTAGCCTCTTCCCTCCTCCCTCTCCAGTCCTCCCTCCTCAATAAATGGGAAGGAAAAAAAGATAGAAAAGGAAGAAAAGAAACAGAAAAGAAAGAGAGAAAAATGTAAGTTAGAAAGACAGAAAGAAAGAAAAAGAAAGAAAGAAAAAAGAGAGAAAAAAGGAAAGAAAGAAAGAAAGGAAGAAAGGAAGGAAGGAAAGAAGGAAGGAAGAAAGAGAGAAAAAAAAAGAAAATCAGCATTTCGATCCCTCTTTCAATTGATCTA
This sequence comes from Peronia peronii, assembly GCA_039654565.1. Lineage (NCBI taxonomy): Eukaryota > Metazoa > Mollusca > Gastropoda > Systellommatophora > Onchidiidae > Peronia > Peronia peronii. Next base: position 12,491 of record JBCEWB010858603.1, read on the forward strand.
CCTGATGACTGACTGGATGTTTTTCCAAACAGCAATTATTGTCGATTTCAGCTCGGGCTGAATGGCTCGGTAGAGAGGTTTTCAAATCGACAGAGACTGGGGACAGGGGAGATGGGTGAATTATTTATGCCATCACTGGGACAAATAAGTGGCTGTCCCTGAGTTTTCCACGACCAAAATCGTAAATCAGTTTGCCGTGAAACTATAGTAATATCCAGAGAAAAGAGAAAGGGGGGGGGGGAGGGGAGGGGGGGGGGAGAGGCTCTTTGAGTACTAGGAAATACGGTATACAGTATATGTCGAAGGATAATTGGATAAATCCTACCGCATTATTAGTAATTGATGTTCACTAGCGTAACGGATAAAATGGTTTCAGATTTGTAAAATGGGTTTGGGATTCAAAAAACTGTTTTGAACACGAGGTAGAAATTGGGCTATGAGTTAAGTAAGGAGATGATGAAAAAATAATAGGAGAAAAATAAAAGGCCTAGACAAGGGAATAGATCAATTCATGCTATACAATATATGTCAATGAAGATAAACGTTAGCCATGGTAGTTTCAGTCTGTTGACGCAGAATTGGATTAACATTTTACTTCACACAGAATTCAGAAAAAAAGCGATATTTGAAAGCCATTGAAACATTTCAGTTAAAGTTTGGCAATGGGTCTGTTGGCCGTAGTTTCAGTCAATTCTGAATGGGCCGTGTTGAATGCGCTGGATTTCTCTCTGGTGCCAGAGAGTCGTTGAAGTGAATCTTAGGAAACTTGACTTCCAGTTTCTAAAACTGGTTCAGCTATCTTCACGCCTGATCTGTACCAGCTACTAAGTTTTGGCCTCTTTGGTGCCTTGGGAAAGACTGCTGGACAAAACCAAGGAATTTGTCCCCGTTCATGGGTGGGGTCGCCCTGGCTATGTGGTTTGGCGTCTGCTTCATGGTGAAAACACGTCGATGAGGTTGTGGCTGGGATCGACTGGGATCGACATTGGGAGATGGGAGGACAGCGAGATCGAAAACCTGCATTTCTTCAGTGATTCAACTGTCCATTGGCTTCCTCTGGGTAGGGAAACCCGACGTCTAGCCTTCTCGGATGAGAGCGAATATACCTTGGAGGCCCCTACGGACGTTAAAGAACCCTTGGCAGTTCAAAATCGATGAAGAGTAGGCGGAGTGTCGCTGTACGGGCAAAATTTCCAAATTCCAAATTTCTACTCACAAAAATTCACACACACACACACACACACACACACACACACACACACACACACACACACACACACACACACACACACACACACACAACAGACAGCCTCTTAAAGCCCAGATAATCCTACTTTCTAAAGATTGAAAGTTTTAAGAAAACAAACGTCCGTGGGTATAGGGGGATGCAGTTTTCATGTTTTCACAAACTAAAAACATCTCACAGGAAAGTACAACCTGGAGTCACGGGATCCCATGCATGCATACCATCTACAAATGGAGCACGTCGGTCGGTCATATCAGTGACCGAGAGATCGTCGCTCACACGCTGACTGGTGTATAATGTGCTCTGCGCACTGCAGGCAGCTCTTGACTAATAGTGAGCATTCAGACATATTTACACCATATAAGTTAAAAGGAAACCCACGCGTGAGCGATGAGCTTCGGTTACCAGTATTATAACTGATCTCGAACTACCTCTTTGTTGTAAGTAAAATAGGTCTTCATAGTGAATTTTGTGGTGGGTATTTTATTATTTTATTTTAATCATTACGAGACTACTACGGCAATATTTTATTTAAAGTTGGTCTGTGAAAGATGTCATATTAATGTAAGACATAAAAATGTGAAGTCATTTGTGGACATTTTAACTGCCAAAAAAAAAAGTTAATTTTCACGGATTATACCATTTCTCGTAGTAATGCTCGATATCACTGACTTCTGTTTTCCACGAGCTTGTGTTTTTGTTTCTGTACGTAAAATCTTTGACAATCGCCAAGGATTCTTGTGGTACTAATATATCGGGTCTTACCATTAACGAAATCATCTAAATCTAAAGGACATTATACATTTGGCACAAGATTCACAGAATAGATCATCAGGTTTTTAGAGTATTGTATTGAGTGATCACCTGAACTAAGCTGGTAGAAAGTGCTTTTGAGTTAAATCTTTCAGTTTACTTAAAGTAAGAATTATTATGAAAATAAGTGATTTTTATGGAGGTATATTCCTTGTTTGTCTATCTCAACATCAGTGAAGGTTAGAAAGCCTATTAAAAGATAAATTAGACTGAGTGGGCAAATCCTCTGTTCAGATTCTTTGTATCTCGCAGTCAGCATCAAAAACAACTAAAGAGCAGAAAAATAGGTCAAGAGACGCCGCCGGAAGTGAAGCTGAGGATGGGAGCTGAAGGTCTACCGCTGTCACCTGATCCCGGCTTTTAACCTAATGTTCACAACCACCATCTCGTTGTGAGAAAGAAAGGACACGGTGCTATCAATGCTGTAGAGCATCAGGAACGGGGAATAAAGAGGGAGAGATTGCGAGAAAGAGAGAGGAGGGAATGACACATATAAAGTGGGAAATAGAAAATCAGACAGGCACACAGACAGACAGGCAGGCAGTCAGACAGACATTCATGCAGACATACTTGTATACACACATATTTAATACACATATACACATACAGATAGACATACAGACAACAGACAGACAGACCGATAAACAGGCAGGCAAATAAACAGACAGATAGGAAAACGAATGAGGCGGAATGATAAAGAGAGAGAGAGTGAAGAATCAGGAATGAGCATATCTGCATACAGAGGAGAGAGGGAAGGGGGTAGTGAATAAAAAAGAAAGACTGAAAGAATGAACAAGTTGCGAGATGTAATAGGCAATAAATAATAATAATAAAAGAATATATATAATATTCCGAGAAAATAACTATGGGCAGAAACTTTTGTTTAATATTTATTGTCTCAACAACAACACAAACTCAATATTTATACAGAATTCTAAAGCAAACATAGTCAAGACTGACAAAATAGCATCAATAGAAAATTCAGAGACAAATCTCTGCCTACTCCCATCATCCTGTCCGGACAAGCAGTAACAACAACAACAACATTAATAATAATAATAATAATAATAATAATAACAACAACAATAACAATAATAATAGTAATAATAATAATAATAACAATTAATCAACACAGCAGCAGAAGAAAAAAAAATTAAATAAAACATTCCTACAGTAAGAGGAAATAGTGCAAAATACACAAAAAATAAACAACAAATACTCCAATATATTTACTATCAAAACATGCGTCAGGTATATATATAAACCATATCAACAAAATAGTTCACACACCAAAAAAGCGACAACAACAACAACAACAACAACATCATCAACAACAACAACAACAACATCAACAACAACAACAACAACAACAACAACAAAATGCCTGTCGTGAGATTCCCCATACACGAGCAAAATCCCTCTGCTT
>JBCEWB010858714.1:0-15974 GCA_039654565.1 Peronia peronii
TATCGGCCCATCGTTTTATTTCTTTGTAAGCATAAGAAATTACATAGCAAAAAAAACGTTCCCAAAGATTCTTTCTTTATAACGCAAGTTTCTTTTTAAGCGTTTTCTTAATAACCGTGTTAGAGTGTAAATGTGTATCAGTAGTGAAATACTTCTCACATCATAAAACTATAGGCAGTGTGGTTGATCTGAGTTTATAATACATTATAGATGACTTTGCAGTGCTTTTCATGCGATGGATATAAGTCATTGTCAGAAAGTGGAAATGCTTTTGAGTCAGGTTAGAATCTTACATGAAGGTTGCATGGTAGAAAAGCATGTAACTATGAATATATATGGCAAAGCTTTATAAAGTTGGGGCCAATGGTTGGCACTTATTTTTTTTTTTAGGCACTTATTTTTTTTAGGTCAGAAACTTTGTACAGAAGATGATCTGAAATTTTCAACAAAAAAAATTTGAAAAATGCAGAAATATATATCATAGTGTAAACATTCAAAGTGTTTAAACAAACATGGCGAACAAACCAGCACTATAGTGTAAACTTATCATTGCTCAGTGCTGATCTGCCTGATAATTGAAACAAGGCAAAGTGTATAAAATAGACTAAAGACTAGCCCTGGTCCCCTTTACGCTCTGATCTCTCTGTAACTCTGATGATTTGTAACATTTCATCATTTCATGGTTCATCTGCTTCATCAAAGTAGGAAACAAAGAGCTTCTGGTGGTTTATTGCCACACTCAAAGATTATGTTTCAGTTTGAGATTCAAGCAGAAGAAGTATCGGTAATGTTGAATAAATAAATTTAGCAGGAGTATCATTTGAAGAACATACCAATATAGCTATACCTGTATACCATAAAATGAACAAATAGCTATACAGTGGAATCTGCTTAAAGTCAGTCTCTCTGGACTGAGAAAAAGTGTTGACTTTAATCAAGGTTGACATTATCTATTTTCAGGGGACACAATCTCTGATATGCATGAGGAGTCAAAATATGTGTTCTATATTTATTGAGTTTTGCCTTTAGGCCTTTTTCCCTCAGAAAAAAAAAAAAAACTGGAGCAGAGCTTCCCCCTCTAACTCTAAGCTAGTAGTAGTAGTAGTAGTATTGCCTTGAATCAACATCTTAAATAAGTTTCAATTTTCTATCCAGTTTGACTACGTTGTACTTTTTCTCAGACATTCTGATCACAGAGTTGAGGATAAAGGTTGACTAGTCTCGGCGAGCGGAGAATATAGCTGTAGGAATGGACGTGATCTAAAGATGTGGCTGAAATCGGGCGCAATGCCTAAGCGCTCTATCTTTGTTTGTGTGTGTGTGTCAACAATTTGGGTGAAGAGAGCTGAGTGTGGGTAGGTGTTTGTGTATCCTCGCCAACACCAGGCAAGCGTAGAGGGCCAAACGTGGAACTGTGTGCCACTCAGAGTAGTGTGTGTGTGTGTGTATCAAGGTGGTCAGTGGTCTGTTGTACTGACCACCTGGTGTAAAGAGCGCGGAGAGCCAATTGTGGAACTGCTGTGTGAATCTGTGTTTGTGTGTCCCCATCAGTGCAAGACAGGTGAGGAGAGCCAAGCATCTTCTCATACAGTGACAGGCCCACATACTATATATTGTGGTGTAATAAGGCGTCTCTCTCTCACTGTCTTTATTTTTCTTTGTCCTCACAATTTACGGCTGTCAGTCGGCCAGCATGGATCATTTGGAATTGACTTTAAGTGGAATCACCTCTGAAATCATTGACATTATCAGAAACAAGACTAATGAAATATTTAGGAAAAAAAAATAGGACGTCCAGAACAGCTTGACTTTAATTGAGAATTTACTTTAAGTGAGTTGACTTCGCGGATTTGACTGTATTTATGGAGCTTCAATGCTGCTGTTATAAATCAGTTGTGCCATGCCATCAATATTTTAAGAATTCCTGCTGACTGGAAATGAATTTTGCATTGCATGTGATGAAATTACAAAAATGATGGCATGGTGAAGATAACATTGTTGTTACGGTTATGTGGATTTATTGTAAACCCATTTTCATGACAATCCTGAACTAATATTAGATATTACACAAGGCTGGATGCTGAAAATGGGATGCGGTACATTAATGGAACTCGCCTAGATGACAGAATTATTCGCACAGACTGGGACACTGGATTTAAAGAAGGACGCCAATATGGACGAGGCAAAACTGGAGGCCAGGTCAGTGTTTCCTGCTTCAGCGTGAGACAGACAGTTAATGTCACATTAATGCCTCTAAACTTTTTGGAAGAAATTATTTATTTATTTTCTGTCTTTGTATGATTCTCATGTCTGAAATTGACCAACATTTTGATGCTGAAATTGCTGGCTCCGTCGCAAAATGTTATTCAGTCATATATTATTCAACTATGCATTAATAATAAATGTGAGAGTCGTGTTTAAAGAGATCAGTTTTTTAAATTTTAATCATGATATCATTAGAGTGAATGTCAGGATGAAGACAGAAATATTGGCAATAGAGGATCATTCACCTACATAACCTTTCGCCAAAGTGACACGCTCCCGACTGTCTTATTTTGACGTTCAGAGCTATAAATGATAGCTATTGGGTCATTGATATTGTCTGTAATTTTATCTGTACTTATTTGTCTAATTTGATGGGTTGGTGTTACAAAATACAAATGTCATTATTTTAGAATCTCTTCCGATGTTATGTATGATATTTAAATATTTTTTAATTTCCAGGGTGGCCAGTTTCTCAATTTTGGAAGAATAGTCATAGCACACTGCTTCATTCTACCAAAAATTCAGCAAGTGTATTGGACAGGAAATTTGTTTTGATGTATTTCAAAAGATCTTTCCTTTTAGTTGATGCAATATCAAAAGTCTAAAATTTTTATTCAGATTTGGTGCTCTTTCGTGGTCACAGGTAAAACTTCCTGCACAGTCTTCATATGATTTAAAAGCAGCGTTTTTCTGTTTGTTTGTTGTTTTTTTTTTATTAAATAATAAAATTCATACATGACTTTTACAATCTTATGTTTGTCTGCAGGTCAGGGATGAATATCGCACTGACTTTGATGAAGCGCGAGGTGGTTATGGGAAATTATTGGCCAACAAGATCAGACGAACATCTGATGTTTCATGACCCCACATATTCACAATAAAGGCCTCACTGTTCTATATTGATATTGCTCATTCATATTCTATACACTGATTGTTCCCAAGCTGCAGATTTGCATAGAGAAATTTGAAATAAACAAAACATGGTGAAGGTAATGCATTTTTTTTTTTCTTTTATTGAACTCGACCTGTACAGTCAAAGTGCATGTCATTGTGTTCTTAACCCAGAATAAAATCAGAAACTCAAAAACAAAAGCCAGAAATCATGCAGTTTCCGTTACATTTTAACTTGTGTGGGTCAACTTTTGTCAATTATTTGAACAAATATTTGTTCATGAGGAAAGTGACAAATTATGCGTGTTGTTCACATGGAAGGGTTTCCGTTGTTAAAGGTCATATATCTTCTGATGTCAGTAAAGATACATCTCTATTTCCAAATACCGTGTATATTGTAAAGACTGTCTGTATGAAATAGCCATATGGAAGAAAACCAGGTAAAAAGAATCTCAGGAAAAGGAACCGTTTGTTTCTTGTGAAACTCAAAACAGAGCCAAAATGAAATTGACAGGGATCTGTGGTAGCATACAATGTACAAACATAATTTATGAATATCTAAAGCTTGAACTGAGAATGGCTCAGTCAGTGTATTTCATCCTTTCTTTCTTTCTTTTTTGGTCTTTTTTTATGTGTTTTTCTTTTTGATGTTTATTGTGGTTGTTTTGTTTGCTAGTTTATTACCACCACCACCATCAGAACTGCACCATTCAGTGTTGATTCACAATGTTTATCACCAGATGAAATCATTTTGTAATTTGTAAGTCAGACTTTGAAATGACAATAATGTATGTGTACTTTTTAAGGTAGTAAGTCTTTCACTGGGATTGTCAATGTATTGACATGGACATCTTTTTGCATTTTCATACATTTGACTGGTAATTCTGTTGCTTGTCATAGTCATTAACTTTTTTTTTTTCTTCTCCTTTAAGTCATTAGTTTGTTTTAGGCAGACTGAATGCTAAGCAGCTAATGCTTCTTGTTTTGTATTGATTAAATCAGGATTGTGAGAGATTGTTTGGGTTTGGTCCATTATTCCAAGATGTAACTCCTCCTGTCATTGAAAGTTATCTTACTTCTAGGCTGGGTTTTTTCCCTTCCTTTGAAAATAGTGTAGGCCCAAAAATTTGGTGCACATGATCAGTATACTAGTAATTACTAGGGGTTATCAGCAAAATATAGACATGTACACACATGTCTCAAACATTAGCTGGCAAATCTCCTCAAAAATTTTGATCAGATTTTTATATGTCAGTTCTTTTTTTGTTGTTGTTGTTGCTTTTGATCAGTTTTTTGCTCCAAAATTGAACCTTACCAGTAGTAAATGATCATTCTTATCAAATTATTGTAGAAACTATTTAGTTTCCACTGAAACCTTTGGTCAATTGAGTTATGGAGCATAGAGAAAGTCTCACCAGACAGTTTTTTTTTTTCTTCATTTTGTCAGTAGACATGAAATTAGGAGTAAATTTGAATTATGTGCTTGTTGAAAATACATTTTAGAAAATATTCTAACCACATGAGATCATTCACATGATGTATTTTGCATTTTGAGCAAAATATGATTATACATAACAGTAATATGTGCATTAGATTAGGTCATGGATTGAATTTCAGCGTTCTCAAAATTTCAGTGAATATATCTAATGAGCAATTAATGAAAATATTGATTCTATAGGCGCGCTGTTGACAAAAGTACATGTAAGTTTCATGTATCATTATTGCATCTCAAATGAAATAAAAGTTCTTGTAACAAAATTTAATTCTTTTGTGTCATCAGATTTATTTTACTCAAAGTTTAGTCAAGATTCTGATAATCATGTATCAGATTTATTAGTGCACATCAGTAAACAATAGGCAATAGGGGTGCATCTCTGATGATCCATTGAAAGTAGATATCTGCACCATCTCTATTTGTCCTTTTATATAGATCTCTATGTATATATGTATATTGTCATGATAAATACATGTGAAGTATGTTTAATCTGTTTGTCTGGCAATGGGACAAACATTTTAAGTTTGTTGAAGACATGGATTTTTGGTCCAGTTAAAAATGAATTTGCAAAATGAAATACGAGATATACCTTTTATATGCTCAGACTACCCATATTCTACTTATCCTATAGAGCTGAAACTTTTAGTACATTATCATTGATGCACGACTGTATCCTCCTACACCAAGAGACAAAGGAATGTCTCCATTCCTCAGCAGGTATCCCCTCAATTATCATGTTGAATGTAAAAAAAAAATGCTTCTTCATTGTCACTGAATGGCTGCCCTCTCATTTAGTCTTTGACTGGTGTGAATAAGAAAAAGTTACAAGGAGATAGGTCAGATGGGTAAGGCAGGTGTGGGAGAGATTGTACCTTTCTCTTTCCAAATACACTTCACATGTGCTTTGTGATCACATGCATTGTCATGGTGCAGCTTAAGCCTCAGATGCTTTTGTACCCACTCATGGAAGGCCTTTGAATTGATATTATATTATCTTTTGATCGTCAACAGTCCTTTGTTCTTCTACAGGAATTGTTTTAATATGACCACATTAAAAAAAAAAATACAACAAAAAAAACCCAAAACGCTATCATCATTGCACCAGTGTTCTGACATGCTTAAATTCCACAGTAGAAGCATCTCCAGCACCCACCGAACACATACTTTGCCACATGCTTTCAGCATTGTAAATATACGCCCATGTCTCGTCTCAAGCCATGACTTTACACACAGACATTGGCCGACCTTCATCATATTCTCTAAGCAAGTTTTGACAAAACTCAACCCTAGCCCTTTTCTAGTCCACAGTCAACATATGGGGTCCCCACCGGGCACAGACCTTCCTCAGCTTTAACTTAAGTGTTCATGTAATATTTTATAGACAGTACTGGATGATAAGCCAAGTTCCTTCTGTACTCCCTACCCTTGTATGTTATTCTTCTGTCCATTAACTTTCACAAAATTTCTGTTTTTATTTGTAGTTCTGTACTGAGACTTGTCTTCTTGGGGAGGCTCTACTTTGTCAGTCTTTCTGTAACATAAAAATTCCTGATACCATTTGTGAACAGTTGATTTGGAAGGGGCAGACTTTCCAAATGTTGCTGTGAGCTGATCCAGACATTCCATAGCAGTTAAAATCTTTTTTTTTTGATCATACAAAATCATTCTTGAAAATCTTGAGGGTTTTACCTCACATCATACTTCTGGTCTTAAAACATGTCATTTTTCTTTAAAAAATATGAAAAAGTTTTTCCGATTTTATAAAGCATTATGCATACATGTACTTCTGCCAGATTTGAAGCCAATAGGATGAGTAGAAATACGTCAGTCCGAACATATACATGTGAAAGGTATACCTCGTACAATATATGTACAAACATTGCCAGGAATCACTTTCCTGCCCAGATTAATAAAGAGATGGTTTCCTCCATGCCCTCTACCAAATTCAACTGGATTTCAGATACTAAGATAGTCAAGTCTTAATTCACTGAAAGTAAGAATAGGTCAGACAATCTGAAATAGTTTAGCAGGTTCCAAATTGGACTGTTGGAAATCACAATGAGAGAGGAGGTTACAATGGTTAAATTACAACCAGAAAAACACAATTTGTCAAAAGGCAGCATAAAGATAAAGAGTACATAGTTCATCCACAAGTGGACATCTTGGGATGTCACAGACTGTTGAAGCACTAATATACATATTGTGTCATACGTGTACATAAAAAATATACAAATATATGTGTAACTTCAAATTTTATACATCAGTAGTATATATTTAAATTCAGATAGGTTCTAATCTCATGAATGAACATATTTAAAGTTTAGATTAGTGTTTAAAATTTGACAAAGCTATTACTACCCAGGTGGTCAAAGTAGTCCTCTGTGGCCAATTGCTGTCAGTATCAGGTGGTGTTGGTATTGTGACTAGAGTAATTATTCCAGGGTACTTCAGCAAACTCTCTTTCTCATGGTACTTTTTACTCTAAACCTAATTAAATCTAACACTACGTTTTACAATCTTCCTGAAGCCACTTGGCCTGATTTTTACTTCTGGAGTCCAAAATCTAAATCTAGATCTACACAGTCTAACTCAATGCCTCGAATCAAATCACGTGATGCAATTTAATGGAATGAGAATGAAAAAAAAAACCTGGTCACAACAGTCAAGGCTTGACAATCTGCATACATGTTACTTTAGGCCATGTTTCTATGTGCTGACATGGTTTAAATGTTAATGGTCCATTGATCAGCTGTTCTAATTCTTTACATGCACAAGTTTTGCATGCACAATCCTTTTGAAATTATCACTGTCAATCCATGGAATTGCATCAAGTCTGCAGGTTGCTCAGCTTAGTCATGTCAAAAAATAAGCTTGATAATTTTTTTTTTTTGCAGTAGTTGTAGCAAATAAATAGAAACTGAAGAGATTAAAAGGGTGAATGAAAAACTTTACATGAACTTAAGACATCTTTGTCAACAAAAGCTACCCAGCCTACACTTAAAAATGATCACTTGTTGAATGGACATACCACAAATAAATTTTCGTGCCAGCGAAGCAAAAGATCAAACAGAGTGGTAAATCTGAGGACTTGGAAGTTCCACAGATAAATTTAAAATGCTCATTTATGTCTGAAAAACTGAAAGATCATTAAAATAATGAAATGTTGATTTACATCTGGAAAGCCAAAGACTATTACAGATGTATTTCTGGAAAGCCAAAAAAACTAATAAAATGTTTATTTTATCTGGAAGGCTGAAATACAAGTAAATTGTTCATTTGTATCCATAAAACTGAAAGACTATTGAACCATTCATTCATATTCAGAAAATTGAAAGACAGTTAAATTGTTCATTAATGCTCGGAAAGCCGAGAGGTGGTTAGGAAAAAAAAAAAAAGACTGTTAAGATAAGATGTTCATTTATATTTTGAAAGTCAAGCTTTTAAAATGCTCACCATATTGACGAAAGACAATTGAAATGTTCATTAATGCTCGGAAAGCCGAGAGGTGGTTAGGAAAAAACGAAAAGACTATTAAGATGTTCATTTATATTTTGGAAGTCAAGCTTTTAAAATGCTCATCATATTCAAGAAACAGAAAGCCTGTCAAATCCCACCACGACAGTCCTCACGTTCTATCCCACTGGTTGTGCCTTGGTGATCCTTGACGTCTAACATGTCTGACAGCTCCGCTGGCATTGCTGCAGCATGTAACCAGGATTTCTCTCACATTCTCCCTTGCCAGCCCAGGTGGCACAGTGCTGGTTTGTGTCTGGACAACTCGTCTCTGCAGGCGGAGAACTTTCTCCAGATGGCGATTTAGCTGAAGATAGAAAGGAAGAAATTAGCCATTTTGACCGTCAACCAAATTACAATGTACTTCCCCTTGCCAAATACAAGAGGCACATTGTGTTTCTTTGCCTTTCAACCTCCAAGGGGTTGGTTTATCGAGATAACCTCCGCTAGGCGGTTGAAAGACGTGTTACAGAACGTAAAGGGGTTGATTATCTAGTGAGGCACATGTAAGCTTATTAATGTACATGTGCTTGTAATACATATAGATGTACAATGTACATATATAACCGTTATAAAAAAGAAAAAGAAACACGTTTTCTCTTGTTATTTGAATCACGAGGAACAGGATATTCTGAACATTTCATCATACATAAAAACGGTGTTTTTTCAACTTTTTTTTTTTCATATTTTTAGTCTCACTTGTTTCAAGTATCAGGAGCTAAAGTGATTTGTTTCTTTCTTTACTATGCTTGTCTTATAACTCTGTACTTGGCAAAGGGAAGTACATTGTGTAGCCTACATGTACATGTAACTTAGCTGGCTGAAAAATGGCTCATTACTGTATCCCTTGTGTTTCCCAATCTGTGATATAAGCTTAACTTAATTAACGTGGAATGCATTTGTCTTATCACATCTCGGTAAGGAACTCGATACATGAATTTATGAAACGCTCGTATCTTTTCAGATTCTAAAGGAAAGACCAAGACAAAAAAAAAAAAAAGTTGTTGTTTTTCTTAAGTCTTGCAATCCTGAGGTGGTAGGATTATCTCGGCTTTAAGTAGCTGCCTGTTTTTGGTGAGAATTTCTCTGGGTAGAAATTTGGAATTTGGCAATTTTGCCCGGACAGCGGCACTCCGCCTACTCTTTCATTGATTTTGAACTGCCAAGGGTTCTTTAATGTGCGTAACGTACACACGGGACTTCTGAAATATATTAGCCCTTATCCGAGAAGGCTAGACGTCGGGCTTCCCTATTCAAAGGAAGCCAGGGGACTGTGGAGCCACTGAAAAAAAGCGAGATAACCTCCACTAGGAGGTTGAAAGACGTATTATAGAACGTAACTGAAAAAATGCAGGTTTCGATCTTCGTGTCCTTCCATCCCCCGATGCAGGACCCGCCAGTCGATCCCGGCCTAACTGCCGTGAGTTGTTTTCTCCATGCACAGACGCCAAATTACAGAACCACTGCGCCCCCTGTCTTCTCTCTCCCCCCCCCCCCCCCTCCCCGGCCCCCGAAAAAAGTATCAAATGAGAATAGAAGTTATAATGCAAGGATAAATGTGACTGATAACTTATAGTATACATACATATTATTGCAAATAACAGCACCATATTATAACGTTATCCATGCAGAAGCAAAAATAACGATGGCGGACCTCGTGGTTGTTTTGGTAATTATTTTCTGGCGCCTTTGAGCCCTATATTAGAAAGACTGATATCCTGATGTTTGGCGGAGAAATAGTTCTGCTTTTTTCAACAATTATTAACGTCAACAGTACCAAACATCATCATCAACAACTGCAGCACCAACAACGACGTCTTGAAATAAGAGGTGACGCATGGCGCACCATACACACAACACACATCTGCACCCAAACAAATGGTTTAAAAGATTAAACACGACAGTGCACAATATTGTCTGTTACTTTGATATTTCTTATTGTATAGTAATATAAATTTATGAGCTATCTAATGGAGTCAACACATAATATATATACATGTAGTAATGTATTTTTTACATGTTGCTGGCTTCATCTGACGACCAATATTCCCTTGAAAATTTAAGTTCAGACCCATAACTTACCGCACCAATGACAACTTTTCCTACAGAACAGCTGCATGTAGCTGGGGTTGATCTGGCATTCCCCGCGCTCTGCCCAGTCTGGGCAGTAAAAGTTTTCATCCAAACAGCCATCTGGAGATAGTAAGTCCATTGCCCAAAGTTGATCAATTACGAAATGATTTCAGAAATGGTACAAAAATTCCGTACAAGGATCAAACCAATGCATACATTTGTATAATTTGGGAAGAGAACTGGATAAATAATATGTTATAAAAGTTTCAGCGTGCTAAGTTGCAATTTATGGACCATCTGGATGAAAATGGGTTAAATTCCCTGAAATTTCATGGCTTTTTTAAAAGACGCAGGCTGGCGATGGTTTTAGACTGACACACGGTGATCACACTATGTGCTGATCCAGCCAGGATGACTGTCACAAATTCATCGTTCATTAATTAAAAATTAATGACATTATGACTATTTTAAAACGACTGTGTTAAAACACACACACACACGCACAACAACAACATCAACAATAACAGATAAAGAGAAGACAAACACTTACAAATGATCAAATAATATATTAATTTAAAGATTACAGAAAAACAGAAGAAGAGATAACAGCGAAAAACATTATGATCTCATTAGTGATCATTCCGTGAAAGTCGTAGCTCTCTAAAGCAAAATTTCATCTACTGACTAACTAGTTCGAACATTTCAGTCACAGTAATTATATTCTGTTACTGCACAAACCTGGAATATACTTAGGAATTTTAGCCTGATAATCTGATGTCAGGTCACAGTTCATCTGTAGAACTTGTCGAGCTTCCCGACCTGTTAACAGTTTAAAAGAACACGATGACACCACATTTATTACATACAGAGAAAGATATATATATATATATATAGTGGTTTAAAAAAGAAAGAAAAACAACGTACACAGGCACTCAAAGCTATGTCTTCCCCCAGTGCTTCACAAACAAAGTTACAGGTAAACAGTAAAAAAACAACTAATACATAAGAGTTCACCACATCACATCACATCCAAGCCACCACATCAAAATACACTCCATGAAACTAAAATGGCATAATCAACAATAAACGCACATCACTATGTGTACAATATGTTTTGAAGTCAATAAAAATAGCTGGATTCATAGACAGTTCTACATGTATTCAGTTCACCTGATTCTCACGATACATGATTATGATTTATGGTGTAAATCAACAATTTTCGCAACGTTATATGACCAATCCAAGGCATACAATTGTTTTTTTTTTAAAAGCCTTTCAATCCTGAGAGATAGGATTATCTTGGCTGTAAGTAGCTGTTTAATTTTGGTGAGAATTTTTGTGGGTAGAAATTTGGAAATTTTGCCCGGACAGCGGCACGCAACCTACTCTTTCATCGATTTTGAACTGCCAAGGGTTCTTTAACGTGCGTAACATACACACGGGACTTCCGAAATATATTCGCCCTTATCCGAGAAGGCTAGACGTCGGGCTTCCCTACCCACACTAAGCCAGGGGACCGTTGAGTCAATAAAAAAATGCAGGTTTTCGATCTTCGTGTCCTTCCATCCCCATTGCCAAACCACAGAATCACTGTACCCCACTATACAAAAAATCTCATTTTCTTCTTATTTTAATTTTGTTGTGCAGCAGAGCAACATATCACTAGAGTTCACCAATATCCCGGGAAATCCAATCGACTCATGATCTTGGCCTTGCCTCGGCCGTAAGTTTGCCTCACTTCCTGGATAGACCCTGTTACGTGGGTAGGAAATTTATGACTAAAATTCTTCGCTATGAGTGACAGATTCATAGTCTATTGAACCTACTTGTCCTCCAAATAATAGTAGTGAGTAGTGTAAATGATTTATTGACATTAGAAAACACCTGACGTACTTTCGTTTTTCCCTAATCTCTAATCCGAGCAACTTCTTACGTACGAATGACGGAAAGTGTTGATCTACAATACTCGATCTACACAGTGTTTTAAATCACTACTGTGATTACCTCGTCCAACAAGACATCGCTTGAAATAGATGTTATGACACGGGAACAAAAGGTCAATCAACTTGTAAAGGTCAGGATCATATTCCAGAAGTTTGTGAGGTGTGTCCACTGGGCCGTGTACGCCGTCTGGCTGGGTCCTATACGCGTTGGTCCCAAAGTAGCTCTGAACACCTTCAGCCTGGAGTATTTCATGATAATAAAGAGAATAATTAGAAGCCAGATCTCGAAAATACACCCAACATTCACCCTGCTCTTTGGGAGTATTATTGGTGGCTCATTAGATTTCCGAAGGAGATTTCGATAAGTGTCAGAAATATGACATAGACCGGGAAATTAAGATCTTATAAAAGAATTTAGTGGAATTTTTGACCATGATCAAATCACAGTGAAATTTCATCTAAACAATCATAGTTAACATTACCTCCTCGCTCAACTTCCAATGTTAACTTTCTGCAAAGGTGTAACTATGGGGACGATGGTGATAAAAATGGTAATTTTGAAATAGCATCGATTCTGGCAACTAATTCATTCAAGAGTAATATTACATTACGAACGTATGACCTCTGTTGCTTTCTTGCATTAACTCCGGACTTACCTTCTTTTCTTAAAAAAAGTTTGCAAATGTTATGTAAGAAATTTAAACTGTGAGAAAGAACAGTTTAGAGATATTGGATACAATTTCGGAAGAAAAATCGAAAAGGTCCAGGTGGGGAAATCGGATAGGAATTGGACAAATTTGCTTACCGTTTTCCTTTCTTGTTATCTTTCCCAAAAGGCACCAAAATTAGATAGAATATATACTGTGAAAGCAAGAGGTGGAAGTGTCACTAGACATAATCTAGAATGGGATTTACAAAGTTAAAGGCTGACAAAAAGTAGGTCCATAAGCCATGTTGTAAAGAGAACCAATTACCCTTGAAATAATTGTCTCAAAAAAAGTTGAGAGGAGATATTTGATTTGTGGTCCTATTGTTAGAAACGATAGTCAAGGATGATGGAGCTGGAGGTGATGTTACATGATTCTCTGTCTTGTGGCCAAACTTACCAAATACTCGCCCACTGTGGACATACTGTAAGTGCCCTGCCACAGGCCCTTGGTTTTGGCGTTGTCGTAAGCCCTGTCTAAGTCCTCCTGCCAGCCAGGAATGGCGTGAGTAGCGCCCAGCAGATGGAGACCATGGGACAATTCGTGCAGGAAGATATCCTCGTCTCTGTATCGATCTTGCTCACTGAATGAAATGTCCAAAGAATGAAGAATTGGAATACAATTCATAGTCTATTGATTTTAAACCTTTTACTGCTAAAATCGTTATACCGAAATGCCATGTTGAATTTCCGTTTCCAATCCATGAGATAAAATTGCTGAAATAGTGAACTTGTCGCATGTGATCTCCCTTTAAGCATAACATTACACAGAATAGAACTTGCCCTCTTATTTTATCTTTTAATCCAGGGGAAGACACAGAAAGACTATTTTTGGTGTTCAGATCCTGGCAATAAACGGACGAGGGTGATGAAAATTAATAAGTTTACATTACACGAACACAGGCTATATCCAAAATAATATTTAAAAAAAAAAAAAGCGAAGAAATAAAAAAAAAAAGAAAGAAAGAAAATGAGAACAAGTGAATAAAACAGAATGCCTCACCTGTCACACAATAAATTCTCTTCAGCTCCAGAGGAAGTGGGAACGACTTCTGTGGCTCCAAAACCACGTGATCTCTCATTCCACTCCGGCTTTAGGAAGCTGTACTCGGGTAGACCTGTGACTTCTTCGTTTGCACCAATCACAGCCACTCTTCCAAACAACTTGTAATATGATTGGCGCATTCCTGAATGGTCAGCCAATAGAAAGCGAAGTACATAGCACGCCCTTTTCAGCGCATCATCAGTCACGTTTTTACTGGCTGAAAGAAAAATAGAAGAATGTACACGTAATTACGAGTTGATCGAATGAATTCGTGTTCTGCTACTTTTGCTCCAACTCAGAGGGACGGTAAGCTACCAATGATATAATCTATTGACAACAAAGTGTCAGCAATTCTTCCAGATTTGAATGGATCCGTAACATGTAGCAGATGCTAGAGTTAAAATATTCATAATGTATCTTAGTGAATGTGGGACAAAGGGAATAAATTATTTATCTCAGAATTCCAAGTCATAATAGTGTATGTGTGCCCTCTTATTGTTTCAACAGTAATTTGATTTTAAACAATTTGACTGTAGTAATAACTGTTTTTCCCTTTCTTCTCTCTTTGTATCTCCTTCTCTGTCTCTCTCTCTTCCTTTCTTTCATTTCTCTCCTTATTTCTAATTGTTTAATCTTTTCCTCCTCATTGTTCTTTTCTCTAGTTTACCCTTTTCTCAGCTCTCTGTCCCCTGCTCCCCCCCCCCCCCCTTCCCCATCCTCTCCCTTCCTCTGTCCTTTCATTTCCATTGTCTATCTTTTATCCTCTTTTTCGGCTTCTCCCTTCTCTTGTTGAGTTCGTCAATCTGATGGAAAAAAAAAAAAATCAATTGTAACTGGAAGTGATGAAGACAGTAGCAAAACCTCCCTCCCCCCCCCTCTTTTTCCTCCCTTTCTCTCAAATCTATGGCTCTACAAAGAGCTTGATCTGGTAGAACTAACATTGCTGGACAAGGCAAACAGCCCGGTTGTTGGTCGCCATAGTGCCGGTGATTGTGTTAACAGTTCAGACATCGGCGGGGGGAGGGGACGGGAGCTCTGTGGTTTGGCGTCTGCTTCAGGATGAAAACAATCACGGCGATGAGGCCCGAATCGACTCGCGGGCCCTCCACTGGGCGGATGGAAGGACACCAAAATCGAAACCTGCATTTTTTTCAGTGGCTCAATGGTCCTCTGGCTTCCTCTGGGTAGGGAAGTCCGACGTCTAGCCTTCTTGGATAAGGGCGAATATATTTCGGAGGTCCCGTGTATACATTACGCACATTAAAGAGCCCTTGGCAGTTCCAAATCGATGAAAGAATAGGCTACATGCCGCTGTCCGGGCAAATTTCCAAGTTCCAAATTTCTACCAATAAAATTCTCACCAAAATCAGGCGGCTACTTAAAGCCGAGATAATCCTACTATCTCCGGATTGAAAGGCTTAAGAAAAATAGTCTAAACCAAACATCGGCAGGTTAAACAAAAACTGAGATTGCTTGGAAGGTGGAAGACAACTGTATTATAGGGAACGACTCATTGTTTCAGCCAGCTAGGTTATTCCCTTTGTCCAGATACAGCCGGTATAATACAAACAAGGCAAAGAAGGGAAAATAATACATTTTGTATTGTTATTTGAAATATGTGAAGCAGAACATTATTTTAAAAAATAGCATGATGAGAGTGGAACATTTCCATCACACGGTGAATATTTAAGAAATTTCCGTAAGTCATGTTTCAAATAACAAGAGGAAAGGTAATTTTGTCCCTGTTCACAATGTTTGTATTATACCACTGTGCGCGGGGAATGGAAATACCATATACTAGTAGAACACAAAATTTCGGGAAAAACCCAACACGGAAGTACGTCAGGCATTTTCCTATGTCATTAAATCATTGACACTGCTCACTACTCTAGTTATATGGGGAGCATTTAGGTTCAATAGACTCACAATGAAGAGTTTTCGTCATAAATTTTCTACGTGGCTGGGCCGTCGGACTCAGGATCTGAAGTTCCGGGTTCGAATCCTGACAGGTCCCGACATTTTGTCCTTGGGAAAGACAATTTA
>JBCEWB010858825.1:0-15974 GCA_039654565.1 Peronia peronii
CCCCTTTGCATGAAATGTTACATACAGGCATTTCTGGCTGTTTTGAGATTACCATGCACTCAGTCTTCTTTGCATTCCGTTGGAGTCCTTTGTTGTCACTTTCGATTGTGACTGTTGTAAGGATATTTTGTAGTTTTTCCTCCGAGCCAGCAGTCAGCACTGTGTCATCCGCGTATCTTAGATTGTTTATGTTGTGACCACCTACTTTGATTCCTTCATGCTGCTCGAATATATCAATGGTGAAATGGCTTCCTCGAAGAATGTTAGGGATGAAAACAGTTTTTCAATGGAACGTCTGCAGAAACTCAAAACTCAAGAGACATTGAGGTGCCATCAAATCCTAAAATGTCATCTGTGGCATTTTCGAGGTTTATCATAGAGGTTTCGAAATATTTTGAATACAACAAAAATATTCAATAACGCACACTATTCATGCTCACGCACTCGCACGCACACACACATACACACACAAGCACACACACACACACGCACACACACACACACACGCGTACACACGCACATGCGTTCGTACCTCTGACCTCACCCTACTCAGTCAGCGTCTGCATACATTTAAATGTCCATAGAGGGGAAGTACACAATGAAACTTCGCTATCGGTCAATAGGTTTACTTCAAGAAAGTGACAGCTGTGTGGGCGATGCGTGCAGTTTTCTTTACCATTGTGTAGCTTACAGTAGCTGTTTCGTGTAACTTTACTGGATGTGAATGAAGAGAGTTATTGGTTTTTCTGTAAGAGAAAATATTGGCCGTATATAAGGTAGTCTGCCTGTTTTCTGTTTGTCTTTCTATTGCTGTTTTTCTGTCCATCCATCCATCCATCAATCCACTCAGTTTCTATCCACCCATCCATCCATCTATCCATCCATCCATCCATCCATCCGTTTCCATCCATTCAAATATCCATCTATTCTTCCACCCATCCATCCGTCAATTATCCATCTATCCCACTCATCCATCCATCTATCCACTCAGATATCCATCCATATATTCATCCATACATCTAGCCATCCATCCATCCATTCATCCCCTTGTATCCATCCTTTCAGTTACCCATCCATTCGCTGTTATCCACCCATTCATCCATCCATCCACTCCTTGATCCATCGATCATCTATCCACTCATCCATCCATCCATCCATCCATTTATCCATCCATCCATTCAGTTATCCATCCATCCACTCAGTTACCCAGCCATTTATTCAGTTATCCACCCACCCATCCATCCATTCACGCACTCAGCTATCCATTCATCCATTCAATTTTGTTCACTGTACCAGTCTCTTACGATTACATATGATGTACTGTGTATGTCCATATGTGCACAACATATACATGTAATACTCAATAGACAGGCAGATAATAAGACAGAAATAGACAGAGCAGTGACAGACAGACAGATACATATACAGGAAAGAAGAGAGATATGTGTCGTAGGGTGGGGCTAGGAATCCATACCAGATCTGAGAGGCCCTAAGACAAATTGTGTACACTGTACACAGTCTTCATGAACTGAACTTCAGACCTAAGGTCCCGCAACAAATCTCCTGTATTGAGAACAGTTTCATATACCTGTCCACTAACTGATCCTGCAATGTTGCTTATCTTTACTTTAAGATCCCATTCTCTGCCCGCATCCTTTTGTCCGCGATTTTCACTCCCTTCAGTGGACTGTAAACTGTGTTTAATTAATAACGAAAGTTCCAGTTTGACCCTATGTCCACATTACGACTGGAGGTGACAATAAAGCTGGATCGTGGAACATTCCTTAGCTTACAACCCTCTCCTCCTTTCCCTTCCCAACCTCTAGCCCAACCCGGACCTTATCTCTTTCAATATACAAGTCAGTAAGCCCTGTGGCTGATATCAAGTTTTTAATACTCTCAGCATCGATCAAGGTCCAGTATCACCCATCTGTCTCACCTTTAGTCTCCGTACCCCCCCCTCCCCCTACGTCCATCACTCTCTGTATATTAATGATAACCCCCATGTGGTATGCTATAGCGTAAGTATATAAGTTAAATTACAACAATTAAAATCGAAACTGGAAAACCAGCCGTAAACAGTAAAACACAATACCGTACATATTTTACATTGAATTATAAAATGCATGGAGCTGCGTAAGCATTTTTGTGGTTGTATCCGTGCACTGCGAGCTTTTGGTCTGTTCGTGTTGTACTTTTGGCTCGGTCTGTTGGCCTACATTGCGGCTGTTTCCCCGCGCTCATGATCCAAGCGTACTACGTGGCAATTGAGGACTTGGCCACGTTGGGGCTGTAGCAGCTGGCACATACGTGTCACTACCCTCTCTGTTCTCTGATCTGACTGTTCTCATGAGAGGCAACTCGAAAGGGAAGGGGATCGGGCTGCGTCGTATGTGATAATGGTAGGGGAGGGGCGTTTGGGGGGAGGGGGGAGATATAACTGAAACAGTCTGAAATTCATTGATTGATGCGATTGAGTTTTGAACTGAGGGCGCTGCTTCATGATTTCGACTACATGTATAAGCGCTCCAACTCCAAACAAACACGGTTTCAATGGCAACCATATAAAGCTTCTAAAAATGATTTAGGGTGTACATGTTTATGTTTCGGACGGGGGTGGGGGAGGCTGGGGGGGGGGAGGGGAGTGTGTATATGTAGCTGAAACAGTTTGAAATTGATTAAATGACATGGCTGAGTTTTCATTCGAAAGCGACTTGCATTATTTTGTTTGTTTGTGTTGGGGTTTAACGTCAAGAAGAGAGGAAAAAGAGGGGGACAGGAGAGAGAGAAGAGATGTCATGCCTGGAACGTCGAGGATAACATTCCATGGGAGACACTCTACCGATGGCGGGCTTTCACCGCCTGTAGGTGGGAGCAAAGAACCTACTTATATACCCCGGGCCCCCGCGGTGGAAAATAATTATGTAAATGAATATATGTTTATGTATATTCACATGTGATAATATGCATAATATGATTATCGAAGTGTGTAATGAGCAACAGGTATTTATCACCTCTACACACATGCAGACATGCAACAAGTCCTCCGTTCAGATGATGACTGATGGCTAGGGTTCTGTGTACAGATCTAATGCTATATATCTAATGCTAAAGCCTCTCAGTAGGCTGTAGGTTTCTAGGCAAAGATGTACGGGCGGAAATATGAGTAGGGTAAAGGCCCTCAGAGTTGCCATGTGTTGGAGATTTTGAAAGCTTGAAGGCACGTTTGGGTAACTGAACATGTTACTGACAAGGGTAATAAACAGATCATGCGGAATAGACTCGGAACAGAAAACCTACATGTTGTCAATAATTTTTATCATTGCCGAGATGCAAACGAGAGCCGGTGACGAGTTGCGCAAATCACAATGTTACATTGAGCAAACTTTTTTGCTATTAATGAAACAATAAACGACAAAACAACAACAACGACAACAACAACAACAACAACAAATGCGAGAGAGAAAGGAGGAGAATGAGGGGGAAAGAAAGAGGAAGACCGTGTCTGAAAATGAGATGGAAAGAGAAAGAGACAGCGTGTGAGAGAAGATCAAATGGAAAGAAAGAAATAGCTCTGGAAAAGTAAAGAAGAAACAGCAAGAACAATAAAATCAAATCACAACAACAAACAGAAATGTTGGCATCAGTTACAACACAGCCTGTCAAACAGTTCACTATATATGAACGTAGTTGCTTGAATAAGGAACAGAAACAAAACAAAATATAAAACAACTCAAAGACACTGTATACCATTTTTTTTTTATCCAAGTTTATTTCTACCGTGACAATTTCATTAAGCACAGAAACCAACATGTATGACTGTATACTTAACAACATCATAACATTTCATATGGCATAAATATGGAGAATGCCTGAAAAAAGGACCCTAATGTTGGACAGCTTGATTTTGAACCGGTACTGAAGCAAAAAAAGTTATACCAGCCAAAGAAATACATACAATTCTTACAAAAGTGTTACTGATCCTAACATTGGGGAGTCCGACAGAAGAATTGTATTCTTTCACAAAATTTATTGGAACTAGTAAATTACTCCTTTCTCATTTATGACCTAAACAAAAATTGAATTATTTAACTTCAAAACTTTTTGTTCACTATAAAATGGCCATCATCCACTGACTCATAAAACATGTCACACCCCAAGATATTTTGAAAAATAAAAAATCGGCTTCTCAGCACAGATAGCTCTGTATGGGATCCTCAGTTAAGAAATATAAATCTCCAACTTACGGGTACTTTTCTCTGGCATTCACAGATATGGGTGTCTTAAACATATGAACCAACAAAAATGATGGTGGGGTTTAAAATGTCTCATCTCATTCAGCAGAGCAAATGTAATGTAGTGCAAAACACTGGTCTCTGCATACTCAGGTCAAGTCAATTCTGTCAAGTTTGCAGGCATACAGATAGCCACTATTGAGTGTTAAACTGTGCTAGAAAACACCACCTCAATTTGCTCGTTTGGCAGGAACACAAACAATTACGAGATTCTTGCACATCATGTGACTAATTTAGAATTCTTTTATACTGTAGACAAAAATGTCTTAAATCTAAAAAGTAATGGTAAAATAAATCAATCAACTACAGTACAACATAAACTCCTAAATTAATGCACTATCAGATAGACTTTCATGCATACAATATATAATAAAATGCTTCTATTGTAAAGCAAAATCATTCAATGACACAACTTGTGTCAAGGCTGTGGTGCAATCTGGCAGAAAGAGACTACATTAATCAAAATCACAATCTGAGAACTCACTGGATCAAGAATAAATTTTCAACTAAAAAATCGTTAACTATTTTGGTTCACTACTGAGCATCTCCACAACAATGGTGAAAATCATAATGATTTTCAACAATACTTTTATTATGCAATGTAATACGGCAAAATACCTTTTCTCTGAAAACACCGTCTTGAGATCATTGCAATTTAATTTTTGTTTTGCATCTCTTTTTAACCACATTATGAAGCGACCCCACAAGTGTTATTTTTAAAAAAAATATATATAGTGGTAAGTTCTATGGGTGTAGAAACAGTTTGCCTGTAAGGAAGCAGAAACGTTTTGTCAAAGCATGACTAGACGTGTACTACTGAGCATGAGGTATATGTCATTTCTAGGGTCACCATTTTGGATTGTCCAACTCCATAGCAAAAAACTGTATCACTAAGGTTAATGACATACTGTTGCAAATCATTTGAAGGTCAAATTGCTTTGATGTTTAATAATAATAATAATAATAATAATAATAATAATAATAGAAAGCATTTATACAGTCCTTATCCCCGTCCAGTACAGGGAGAGTACTGCCAAGCACTTATTATACTTTAAGAATTCTGTACCTGTTCTTTTATGTGCACGTATCTTTAACAAATACAATGAGTAAGTTATAGAAATATGGCTAATGTTTGGCACATGATTTGTACTTCTGAATGATGTGGTGAGTCTTTTTTAATTCAGTTTTGTTAACAGAAACTAGCCAATCTATAGTTGTTTCATACCAGATCCACGCACCAAAATTGCCACTCACTTTTGCTGAGCCATACAGAGTATATGAGCTGCTGATTTTGCACAGCCAACTCTCCACATTGCGCATACATTGTATCGTCCCTGTAAGTCTCTAAACGTGTAAGTCCGGGAAATTGAGTCATGACGTTTTTGGCTTTATGAAACTAGAATGGGTTTCCCCCCCCTCCTCTATAAGTATCAAATTCATGGAACCAGTGAAAGTTACACTTTTTGTTCCATGATCTAAACGCGCAATTCATGATTTCACTTCGATTCATTGTTTTTTGTCTCTCCTGTAAAACTCACCTCTGCAGACTTACGCGTTTAGAGACTTATAGGGACAATACGCTTCATATAATATGCATCAGCTACACTCTTGTATGCCAATGTATCTGAATTACACACCAGGACACAAACTGAGCACATCAGTATCTTTTCTCTCACACAGCTCATGCTGAAAGCATGTTTGCTTGACAATAATTTCAAATCATGCTTATTTCAATCCTTGAAAATAATAAATGTTTAGATATATAGTATTTTACTTACTACCACTAATACTAGATAAAAAAAAAAAAAGAAACAACTTTTAATGGACATACAAAGTAAACATGTAAACAAAACAGACAAACAGAGAATTAATCAGATCTGACATTACTTTTAGTGTGTGCAAGAGGTCATTTATTTAAATTTTAATTTCAATTGTGAGTTATTTAACTGATGACAAAGAATAAATAAAATAAAAAATTATTATTCTCTTCCATCATAATGAATTTTATACAGATTGTTTGTGCAATATTTATTGACATTGCTCTCTCTCCAAATATTTTGGTCATTGTTTTAACCCTCAAAGCCTCAGGAGACTAATGTGGTCAATGGCTTGCCAGTTATACTTGCAATCTGAATTCCTTTCTAAAAACCATAGACATATAAATAACAACAATGTCTCCATATCACATTGTCCTTAAGCTTAAGTTGTCACTTCTTCAAAGCTAATGAAAGTCACAATAGAATGTCACAAACCCTGAACACTCCAACTATTTCCAGTGGCATGCCAATGGTTATAACATTCCTGCTTCCTGCCAAATATAAATTATTCTTCTTGCAAACTGGCAACACAAAGGTCAAAGGGGATAAAAAAACATGAAGGTCAAGGTCTATCAGTTCAAAGAAACTGTAGACAAAAAAAAAAAAAAAGGAACAATTAGTGGGTGGGAAATATGAAACTCATTCAGCCAGACACCTTTACTACCAAAAAAGATGAAAGGAAATGAGAGCAGTGCACATGATAGAGAAGAAGAGAGATGGAAAAAGAAAATATCCCGAAAGATAAATAGAGTATCTACACTACCTTATTAAACTTATGACCAATTATGAATGTTACTACACTATTGTCAATATCAATTAATATGACTTTTTGTATTTAAAAAAATAGTAAAATAAATAAAAAAAATAAATAAGCATAGAAGTCAAATAAATATTACTGAAAACAGGAGTGCATGTAAATAAGTAAAATAAATAGTGGAAAAAAAAAAAATGCCGAACAGAATATCAGAGTTTTTGGGAGAATTTTTTTTTTTCCAGAATGAAAGAACATGATATGACATTGTGGAAAAACTAAACAAAGGCATGAAAGAACGCGCAAAACAGAAATGATTACAAAAAAGAGGAAAAAAGAGAAAGAAAAGAAAAATGAAACATATAGGACGAAAGTGTAGAGTGAAAGGTTCAATCTCTTGCACATGTAATAAACATTAAGAAGCACATTTATTGATGTTTCATGTGTCAAGGACCAAGATGGGTGGGGTGAAGTGGTGGTGAGGAAAGATGATGGGGCAGAGGGAAGCACGATTATGTATGAACATTTAAATATTAAACAAGGCAAGGCCACAAGATTGATCTTTTTTTCTTGCTTATGTTTCTGTTTCAACTCCTTGCGTCACTCACACAGCTACCACTCCATGCTGGTATAACATACAGAACAAAGATGTAATAACAAGATGTGCTCCCAGTCAAATACAACCAACCACAGATTGCAACAGTGACCAACATACATTCACGACATCAACATCACCTATTCCCCCCCCACCGGGGCCTGAGGTATATAAGCAGGTTCTGTGCTCCCACCTGCAGGTGGTGAAAGCCCATCATGGGTGGGATGTCTCCCATAGAATGTCATTTTTAACATTCCAGGGGTGACATCTCTTCTGTCTCCTTGCTCCTGTCTTCTGTCCCACTCTTTTTCTTACTTGATCAGCCTTTTCAATGTGTAAACATATCCTACCAAGTTTGGCACAATGTAGCTGTGATCATGGCGATGTGCCGTTAAAGCCCAACACAAACAAACAATCACCTATTCTACCACACCTGTCAATCAAGTAACTGCAAAAAAAAAAAATAGTCACATTTATGTGTTAGTCTTCCTCTTCCTGACTCATCTTTTCACACAACTAGTTCGTTCAATGAAGATGACACCTCTCGATACAATAGAGGAACTCAGTAACTCCAGACCCACAGCTTGACCCAAATCCACAGAGGGGCCAATCAGATGAGACAGTATCACAAATTATCTCCTTGGATAATTTGGCTTCGGCTCATCGGCGTGCAGAATTTGATGAACAATTTTCAGACAAAGATAGAAAAAATGGATTTGTATATAGAAAAACATCTGTTTTTAGAAATGAGGAATTAGATATTTTTCTTGTGACACAACATCTCTGCCCCAGATATTAGTCACCGCTGCAACCTGTGAATCTCCATGAGACACACATCATCTAAACATACTCTCAACATGCATATATGTAAATAAGGATACAAGGTTGTACCCAGTCAATTAACGACACACACTCACAATTCGTCATGCTTCTCTAGCTCTTTTTTAACAAATTTCTGAAAATCTTCCAATGCTCGACCACCTTTGTAATCCTTGACCAGCTTTCCCTTGTTAAAGAGCTTCAAGGTCGGGTAGCCACGTACCTGTTGGATGGTCAATGCAACAAAATTGTTATAAAAATGGTGTATAGATAGACAGATAGATGGAAGAACACATGGATGGACAAACAGATAAATAATATTTTTGGTCTCAAAAAGGTGACTGATGAATCATGGCTGAATGGATGAAAGAGCACATATGAAATCATGCTGGACTTTATATAAGTATTTAAGAGTATTATATGGATAGTTGAAAATGTGTATAAAATCTGCAACCCACCTGTCGCAGTCATTACATGTCAGAGCAACTATGAAGAAAGATGTATGAATTGAAAAAGCTCGAACATGGTGATCTAATGAATGAGCAAATTCGTAGCCCCGCATAAATCAACAGCTGACAGCTCTGGATAATCCATGTGTCACACAGCCGAGGAATATGAGTCAGATGTCAAAAAAACTGAGCTTCATTGAAAAAGTCAGATTATACTGACCATGAGGTCATAGGGGTTGACTCAGAATGCAAATATCTCAGCTAGAAGAACTGAAAACTAAATCATTTTGTTCACCAAACATTCACTTCCATATCCATTGATAGGCCTATCAACAACTCTTCCTATACATTTACATCAAACTCATTTCAATTGATTGTGCGATGTGAATCCTCTATCTCAAAATCAAGCTATACTCACAGCTCTATGGAACTAAGCGCTATATATAAACGATGAAATCAGGCTCTCGTCAAATTTTGGGCAAATGGAGTTATTGGTACAAAAGTTAAGTATCCATTTCCTTTTCTGTGTGTGAAAAAATTTTTGTTCTACCTTAAGCAGAAGTCGAGCTATTGGCAATTAAAGATGATGGGGGTGACCTGTTGTTGCAGCTCAATTTAGTGAGAAAATGGCCAATCACTTTTGTAAATCCTTATTAATCTTTGTTAGCCCATGCCGCTAAACTGCAATTCAGGGGCCAATCTATTCTAGCAAATTTAACACTGAAACGCATTGTTAGATTGATATTGAAGGGTTTTGTGAAGAAAAAAAAATTGTGTTAAAAATTCGTTGTTGAAAAACACGTGATTTCTCTGGTCGCTCCACTTTGGCGAGCGCCTGATTTCACCGTGTCACGTCTCAAATGCTATGCATTACCACTGTGCTTTTCATTATGGTTTGACTCACAGTGACTATATAACCTGATTTCGCTTCCTGATCTTACTGTCTGTTCCATATGAGTGGAAACATGAAAAAAATATCGATTCAGTATCATCATTTACCCCATTCTCATCACACACAGTCTTGTGCTGAGTGCAGTCAACTTTTGCGATGGCGATGGGTAAGTCCTTAACTTCCTGGGCCAGGCTTTCCCAGGCTGGGGCCATACGCTTGCAGTGACCACACCTGGGTGGAGACAAAACCACGAGACCATGGCTCAAAAACCAGAATATTAACAGAGTACCTGATGTTCTTGTCCCAACTGAGTGACAGTTGGTTTAAGAGATAAAAGGTAACTCTCTCGTAATCTGAAATATGAAAATTTTTAATTGTGATAATCGTTATTTTAAAAAATTTTTTTTTATTTTTCTTATTCCCTAGCCCAAGATTTATCAGTCTTCAATGATGTTAAACACAGTCAGGCTCACTTATGCATATAAACCCAAATCAAACGTATATTAGAACTCTGAATAAATCATATGAAGGATAGATATGAAAATTAAAGCAAAGTTAGCAAAGACAAACAAACAAAGAAAATTTACAAAGAACATTAGACCAATAAATAAACAAATTCTTTATCATAACTTCTTCAATCCAGTCTAATTTAATAAAGCCTTAATTAAGATATTTGGGACAGGACAAACAGCAGCAACGGAGTGAAACAGATTTTGCTGATGTTGGACATGTCTATCGAATGTTGTGATTGCATTTCGTGTTACTTACCAAGGTGCAAAAAATTTGACAAAGACCAACTTGGATTCCAAGAAAGACTCAAATGTTTCAGAGGATAGGTTCATGACTTTACCCTGAGGATGATAAGTCATCAATAAATGAAACTGCAAGGCCGATAAAGAACCAATGAATCCAAGCCTTTAGTTTTCCTTCAAATATAAGACTGAAGTCTTAAGGAACAGAAGTGAACAAATTCTAACAATGACAATTAACCAGCCACAACTACTAAACAAAATAACAGTAGTAAAAACAGGGATAGTAATATAAATAAGAACACTTTACTTGCTCTTTTATTCATTTTCTGTTTCAAATTGAATGAGACCACAATGGTACACTGTCTCCACTTTCAAACTATTATTCAGTTGTATTTAAATCTCATACATAACAATTTCTTTCAACTTCCAGTTTTCCAGGAAAAAAAAAAGCCTACAAACAAATAACAAAAAAACACAAAATATGTCCACTAAAATGAAATAATTGTATAAGCCTGAAGGATTCTAGTTCTCATAGGGTTAATTTCTTTCTTAAGATTAACCCTCTTGCTCTTGGAAGTTTATTATTCAATGACATTTTCTTCTTTTGACCTTCTGACCTCTTAGGTCTTCAATCATTTACAGTTTAAGCCTTGAAAATCAACAAAAATTCAAAGTAGTTAAAATCTATTTCCTTTCAATTCAATTTCACGCCAACCTTCTTACCTCTTCATATTCCTCTCCGTCATCCTCTTCCTTGCCCTGCTCTTGACCTCCGGATAACTTCCTATTCACAAACTCTTTTAGAGCTTCCAGTGACCTTACACTCTGGTATTTCTCGAGCTAGTCAACAAAATAAAACTGGGTCAAGTCAAGCAAGACCTTTTTATATTTCACATTAAAATAAGACCAAAGTTTACTTACACAGAAAAAGCTAGAAATTTGAAACTTTTATTCTTCATCTTATTTCACCATTTTTTCTTCTATATAAATTTATATGATGATCAAAATTTGTTAAATCTAGTGTTATTGAAGGCAGATAACATAAAATAGTAAACAGGCATGTTAAACGATAAAACAATGCACATTTCTTCTTGGGTGATATAACATCAAGAGAAAAATGCTATGCAATTTTAATGACATAATTTGTATTGTCAGGTTATTTGGTAAGAATCAACGCATTGGTTTTAATCTTTTTGTTCATGCAGTCCTGACTGCATACAATATGCAAGATTCTAAATCTTATTTCCTATGTAATTTTTGAAGAAATTTGCCAACAATGTTCCACTTCTTCCTTGATCACTTTCCTCAAAAACCCAAACTTTTTCCATTCTACGTCAGTCTATATAAGGATAAATGGCACATCATTCATATGTAACCCTGAGGGTTATTTGCTTTCAATCAGAACCTTAATCTTATTATGCAGATAACGTATGTATAAGTTTGTATTTTATTTTCATGAACTCACATTTTCTCCCTCCTGGAACCAGAGTAGAGTGGGGTATCCTCGAACCTCGTATTTTTTACATATAACAGAGGACTGGGTGCAGTCTATCTGGAAGTATAAACAAGACAAGGATCGTGAGATCTCTGCCAAACAGACTTCATTCATGTTTTCATTCAAAGTACATCACAATTACAAAAATACAAAGTACTTCATAAAGATATATGATCACTCTCTACAAAGAAAATAACATTTTCATGATTGCTTTTTAAATGTATAAGCTTCCCTCTCCTATGAAACAAAAAAAAAAACTCTTTATAAAAAATATTCCAAAACTATCTGGTTAGGAATTAAAACACCACTGAAATATCATGCTAACTGAAAACCCTGATAACCAATGGACAACAATCTACTAATTAGTGAGAGTGATCTAAAAGAAGTCATAGTTTTCCTTGACACTAGATGAAAACTCAGATATAAGTCATTAGCATTCTTGAAATTTAAAAAACAAAAGATGATGGTGAGCATACTCACTTTTGCTATAGAAACTTTCTCATTATCAGCAAAAGCGTCAGCAAGCTCATCCCATGTTGGAGCCAGACGCTTACAGTGGCCACACCAGGGGGCGTAGAATTTGATGAAAAAAGCACCTTCAGCTATGGTTTCTAAAAAGTTGTCATCTGTAAGAATTATAAGGCTGCTCTCACCCTCACCCGAGGGCACCTCAGGTTTTCCTTCTTCTTTTTGTGTATCACCAGTCTCCTATGGAATTATTAAAGTCTGTAGGAGGAGATCTCTCAAGACTCTTGTAGAAAATTAATTTAATTTATTATTATAATATTATATTTATCACAAAAACGAGAATTATGGCAGGAAAAATCTCCTTGTAACACTTGATGTACAGATGATTTTCTTGGGGTAAAAAATCAATAATTGTCAGTCTGGTGCTCTAATCAGCACGCTTTACTGACATGACAAAAGATTCAAATACATATAACTCAGTATAGAGAAAGCAGGAAAAAACTTCTACATTTTGTAGAAAGCTTCTGATAATAGACTGAAGAAAAAATTAAAGATTTTGTCATTAAATTATGATATTCAGCAAATTCCATATCCGATTAAAAGCATTTATTCACTTACAGTCCATTTATGATTCAATCTCAATTTTACATTATATAACACCAAAGTAACATATTAATGAGCATCACTTATGAATTCACCTGGCCACCCTCTCCTGTCAACTGGCCTTGTACAAAAGATTTCAGTGATTCCAAGTCACGCTTCCCTGTGTAACGCTTATGGGATTCTCCACCAACTGGAAACAGCAATAGTGTGGGAAATCCAGTTACTTCATGGTCAGCGCACAGACTTGCGTGAACGGTACAATCCACCTGAGATACAGCATGTTTGATAAATTGTTACACAAACTTATGGAACAACTTCCAACATGAAACACATCTTCACATCCATTAAAACTGAATACGTAACTAGTGAAATGATCAATAAAACTTATCCCATCAGTAATAATTTACAACTGTTGATTAAAATCTAAAGCAAACAGCTAGTAAAATATTAGATCTATTTTCTTATGGTCACCACACACCTTTGCCACTGTCACATCATCTCCTTTGTTGTAAATTTTAGCAAGCTCATCCCAAGTTGGTGCAAGGTTTTTGCAGTGTCCACACCTGAAAGGACATATTTTTAGTGTTCTCAAGACACGACATTATTATAAAACAGTTTTAAAAGCAGCTCACATAGAAACAGTTCGGCAACTTAGATGCACTAGTATTCTCTTTCCTTATTGCATCCAGAAATAAATATAAATCTAGATCTAGCTTATGATTCACCATTAGATCTTGAATCTAGACGTCTATACCAAGACCGGGAAAATACACTTTATAGAGTCTCTACAGTATAATCTACTAGACTAGAGCTATTTAGAGCACTCACCATGGAGCATAAAACATCACAAAATTTCGGTTTTTGGCCAGGCCGAGTTTAAATGTCTCTTGATCATAACTGATCGCATTGGAACCATGATCGTCGTCGCCTTGGACAAAAGCTGTAGCCAGAAATGAAAAAGTCACTAACACTGAGAGCACGTATCCTGCCATCTTTGTTGCCCCACACACAGTTCTTGTCAACATGTCATGTCTCGGAGACGGAGGGTCTGCGGAGAAATACGGGAAATATGAAACTTTTACGGCAATGTGCGATCAGTCATACGTGGCGTCTGTCTAAAAACGAAATGTACAAAACTTTCTATTTTTACAGAATCCGGTAAATTCACCTGTTACCCAAAAAGAAAATAAATTGTAATATAATCTTCAGATGGGCGATGCTCCTTTTTTTTCTCTCAGTGGTAAAGGGAAAAGAGAGAGAGAGAGAGAGAGTAAAAAGGCTGAAAGCAAGAAGATCTGTATGAAATATTTCATGTACAACCAAACACAAAGTGAAAATATACAGTCTCCACTAGGATCGATCGTCCTCTGCCTTATATTCAGGGAATAGGTGTGAGACAAGATAACCACCCCATAGGAAGTTGAAAGGCATACGAAAACGTAGGTGTGAGAGAGGTAGGGGAAAGGAAGGGAGTATGTGAAAAAGATGAGCAAGCAGTGTTAATTGAAGTGAGTTACGATATGTTCTCATATTTGAGGACCGACAACGAATGAACAAGTTCGTATAAAATTGAGAGAAAAAGGAAGAGATCAGTGGTGGTGGTGTGGGGGGGGGGGGGCATACTAGCTTTTGTGTTCACACTAAGGGGCATAGAAAACATTGCGCTCAACACCCTTTTTTTCTCCAGAAGTGCGTTCATTTTACGTTTGAAATTACAAACGGCTGTCCCTCGGTGTTTTTCTTTATCGCTGTCTGCATCACACACACTGGTGCCCCTCCCCACTTCCCCCGTGAAACAACTTGAAGCTTTTAAAGGAAACGATGAAAAGTATATTTTTGTTACCATGTGGCCTTTGAATCATATTCTCAATTTAGCTTTCTCTAGATCCACCAATAGTCACCCATGATCGCCAAGAGACGTCTACTTGTACTGCAAAGATACTGTATAATCATTAAATTTTGGAATAAAATCGTCCGATTTGTTGAGAAAGCCTTATAGGGGGAAACTACCTATTATAATAACTGCCCGAGAAAGATCACCTGAATTACTTCCCTTATCAAGCTGTTTACAATTTCTGTCAGCACCGCCACACCCATCCTATCTCTCACCCTTTTGCAAACACGAGAAAAGTCCTTCAACACAAATTGCATCGTACAATTAAGAACTGTAACTGTTGTTGCCCAACTTCCATAGCCAAACAGAAAATCATCCTTGAAAAAGGAAATTCTACCGGGTGCTTTGATAATACCTCTTCTGATATTAGAAGGCACAGTTTTGCGCAACCATTTTTTTTTTCTACGTTATTCGACAAATGTAGTTAAAATTTCTGAGAGATATCTAAAGAAAAACTGCAAATATGCAAGATAGAGAAATACCATGAATAACTTCGATTGAAAGTCTGAATCATAGGATGAGAAATAGATTCTGCATCTCACCGATAATACAGGGTGTCCATAAAGTCTCTTTACAATTGAAAAAAAAAATGATTACAAAGGCAGTTGATAAGATATCTTATCCAGATTTGTTTTAATGTAATCAGTGTTTATTAAAGTTTAGTGATCACATTGAAATTTTGTGTTTCCGGTGTTCTGTTGGTGGAAGGGGTACTGTTAAATGAAAGTCTAAAAAATGCCATTGCCACTTTTGATGAAACCATGCTACAGCGAACATGGAAAGAAATCGAGTACCGTTTTATGTGCTTCGTGCAACTAATGGTACCCATATACAGGTGTATTAAATGAGGAAAAAAAAAACTTTAACAATCACTGATTATATTAAAACAAAGCTGGTTAAGACATCTTATGAACTGCCTTTGTATTTTTTTTTTTTAAATTGTAAAGAGACTTCATGGACACACCCTGTATGACACAACTTTAAAGAAGGAGAAGAAGACACATGCTTATCTAAGTCATCAGTGACATGAAATGGATTTATGCAAAAGTAACAGGAAAGAAAAAACCGACAACAACAATAACAAAAATAGGGGGAAGAAAAAGAAAGAAAAGAAAACACTGTGCGCAATACAAATCATAATGGG
>JBCEWB010858936.1:0-15974 GCA_039654565.1 Peronia peronii
ATCTATCTATCTATCTATCTATCTATCTATCTATCTATCTATCTATCTATCTATCTATCTATCTATATCTGTCTGTCCGTCTGTCTGTCTGTCTGTTTCTTTCACTATTCGTCTCTTACTCTTTTTTGTCTTATTCTTTCTCTCTCTCCCTCTCTCTTTCTCCCTGTCTTTGTTTTCTTTCTGTTTATCTGGTCTCTAAAGCGCCAACAACACCGTACCGCCTTGTCATCCTGTCTCTCACTCCTCCGTTCTATTTCTGTCTGGCTTGGCCTCTCATCTGTTTTAGCACGTTGTCATTCTTATCTCTCTACTTTCAGAAATACAAACAAACTTCCCAACTTTTAATAACAACAGACCAAAGGCAGGAGTGCATCCTCTTCCCAAAAAGCGTGGCATATCATATTTTTCTTTTTTTTTTTTTTTTTGCTTTCTAACTATCCTCCTTCTCTCCCTTCCCCCGCCCCCTCCTCCCCCCACTTCTTTCCATATGGACCGTCAAACGGTTTCTAACTAAATGCATTAAAATAAACAAACAAAAAATCGCGAGAATTATAACGTTCGAAATTGATTAAATTTATTGAACGTCAAATTTTCCGTCTCTTCGTCAGGGCAACAAAGAAAAAAAAAGGTAAGCAAGGTATTGCTGCATATTTTAATTATATGTTCTGCTCACTGAGCAGATGCCAGTTTCCAACTTTAAAAATTGTGAATAAAATAGTAACATTTTTGAAGATTTAGAATTTAACTGCTTATTATTCAAAGTGGCCAAATGGAATTGCAAAGCTCTTTTGTGGTGTCGATCTTTTTCATTTGTTTAGTTGTTAACAAGATCACTCAAAGGGCCGAAGTCACCAATTCTTGTATCATTATGTCCGTAAATATCTTGCAGGCATGTGAATATCCTCATACACAGCAGCAAAATCATCTTGATCAGCAATTACAACAGCGAGTACAACATCCAGCTATCAGTTTCCATCTACCCATCTACTCCTCGCTTGTTGAGAGTTCACCTGTCTTCCTTTCCTCCCTCCCTCTCCTATACATACACTCGAATACATTAATATTTTTTTCTACTAGACCTGGAGTTCAATTCAGAGAGATGGAAAAATTGTAAGGAGGCCCCCATACACGTGTCAAGTGAAGGATTTTGACTATAGGCATACTTCGAACTGCAGACTTGCCGACAACATGCCAACCATGATTTGTAAGCCACCCGTTTAACTTGGACCTCGTTTTCTCATTAGAGCTTTCATAATAACTCCATTATGCCGGCTGTGTGGGACCCCACCTTCCCGGGGCATGCGCACTAGCACAACCTAGGGCGTCCCTGGCAACCATCCAACAGCGATTTGTAGAGATACGGTTGCTGGGAGAGTCGGGGCTGGCAGGGATAGCAACAAGATCGTTTTCTCACCCTATGCTACTTCTCTTGGCCCCATCCTTCCTCCTCCATCTCTCTTTTTTTTTCCAGTGAGTGAACTTCAGCCTTGACTTTGTACCCATTTTTCGTAACAGAAATTCTTCATTTTGTTTCTTTAACCCCTTTCATACCAAGACAATCAGAGAAGTTAAAACTTGTACAATCTGTTCAGCCAAGATATGATAGCTGATTTAATACGATAAGTTAACAAACTACTTTAATGCATGCATAAGAAACTTATTTTCATATTACACTAACAACGATAACAGAGACTAAGACAATCATTTATTAACAATTAATCGCTAACTTTCCTAAATACAGAACACATTCTCACATCAATTTCATAAATTACAAATTATAAGAAATCTCTCCACTTTAGCTCTCGTTTCGCGCCCAGTGAATTCCACTCTTGAACTGAATACTCTCCGTTTAATTGTTATTTTTTTTTTTTACTTGTTTTCATACCAGGAAAGTCTGAAAAGAAGTAAAATATGTGCAATATATTCAAACTAGATATAATGAGGTGAAACAGGACGTCATGCGTCCCTGTTGTACAAGTAAGAACAATATTTTCATATTACATCAACATGTATGACAAGGACTACACGAATCATTAACGACCAATCCGTTTCTTTCCCAAACATAGAACACATTACCATTATCGCATAGATATGAAATCATGTGAACAGCCAAAATAGGTGTCTTATTAGTACAATAAAGAGTGTGGAAAGCTCGTGTAGTATCATTTCATTCACAAATCGCAGAAATCCCGATTTCACATCAAGGTCTATATTTGTGCTTTTAATAAGCTCGTGTATGTGTCATTAACTAATGACTTAATTTTTTTAGTAAGCAGACAGTTACCCTTTCAATGCTTAATATTTTAGACGGAGACATTTAACTTAGAGACCGTTCAAACGATTTGTTAACTATCCATAGAAGCATCTTAGATACAGGACAGCCAAATAGATTATTGTAAAAGCAGGCATAATCAATGTTCAACAATAATGTAATAAAATCGTTAGAGTATGCATGAGTACAGCGACCTGGGCATTCACAAATTCTATGTACCAATAGTATAATACCAAGTGGGCAAAGTGTTAAAGGGACTCCCCTCTCCCCTGTACCCATCTCAAGCGCAGATATAGAAAAAAAAAGCAACTTTGAGTCAGCAGGCAATTGCTACCATCCTTCACTTAAAAAAAAAAAAAAAATATCGTCAGTTGTTGTAGTCTCTCTCTCCCATCTTGACTTGAACTGTTTTCCCGACTCTTTAAGAAAAAGGGGTTTTG
Source organism: Peronia peronii (assembly GCA_039654565.1). Lineage (NCBI taxonomy): Eukaryota > Metazoa > Mollusca > Gastropoda > Systellommatophora > Onchidiidae > Peronia > Peronia peronii. The sequence goes on from JBCEWB010858936.1 coordinate 2,713, forward strand.
GTTCCTTCTTTAAAAAGGTAAGGCCTATCTCATTACTTACAGCCTAGAACTGACAACATTACCATCATATATTCATACTTAGGAACATCTGATTGAAAAAAAAAACGTAATAAGTTATGTAAACTCATGTAGAAAGATACAAAGACCTGTTCACAGCGGGCATTATAATAACATGCTCTTTATTTAATAAAAGAAATATCGGAATGTCCTTCACCTTATGATTTCCTCCTTTTCCTACTGTCGTATCATTGGATGGTCAAACAAATTATGTAATTTCTCAGTTATAATATATTTGTTGATGCTGCTTCGCTTTTTTTTCTTTTCTTTTTTTGATGCTACTATTCATTTCCTTCTTCGTTTCTTTTATTATCATAATTATCATCAAAGTTTTACATACATGTATTTAATATCAAGACGTACACTGCCAACTTGTAACTAGTTCAATAAACAATTAGATAAAGAAACGACAAATTTGAAGAATTAATGATCTGAGATTGCTGAAAAATTGGAAGTGTTAAAATTTCTAAACCATTTGGCTCTTCGCCAGAGCAACAAAGCACTCATCATCATCATCATCATCATCATCATCATCATCATTTTGTAGAAGTGTCTTTTTAAAAACAAAAAACACAAGACTGTCAACCGGTATTGGGGTACTTAATAAATGAAAAAAAATACGCATAAGTGGACAAATGTATAAATAAATAGGAATGGAAAAAAAAAAAAAAAAAAAAAAGTAAGTAAGAATAAAGAAAATAGAAATAAAAATATAAAAAGTATTTTTTTTAAATATATAAAGAAAAAATAATTTAAGAAAAATACAAAGTAAAAAAATAAAATTTCCAAATTTTCAAATCTAGTTGGTTCTTCTTCAAGGAGGGTAAAGAAATAAAATGTCTGAGTCATCATCATCATCATCTCTTCCTCATCATCATCAGTATTTTTAAGAACGTCTTATATTTCAAATTGAAGACTGTTAAGCCTGCAACTAACTAAAAAAAAATAGATAAATAAATAAATAAAAATGAAATTTTAAAAAATTTATTTTAAAAAATGCTAGATAAAATTAAATAATTACAGTATGCAGAAACACCACTGTATGGAACATTATCTCATTATACCGTTTTCTATCTACGTCTAGAGTTTGTGAAAGACACAGTATGTTATAAAATTTTATACTTTTCACCCTCTCTCTCTCTCTCTCTTTCTCTCTCTGTCTTTTTATATTTTTTCGTGCTGACCTTATAAAAACAACAAAAAATCAACAGCAGGAGTGGCAACATTTGTAAAATCTTTAACAACAACAACAGCAGCAGTAACAAAACATTATCAACATCAAAACGCCCGCAAAACAAAAGACAAGACGAAAGAATTAATGAATTAATGGAAATGCGACACTTATAACTGAGAAGGCAGCAACAATAAAAATAGCTTCTCTGTAGTGATAACAACAACTATGACAAGCATTTCGTATACTGCCTTAAAAAAAACAACAACAAAAAAGAAACTTACAAGCAAACAAAAACAAAAACAAAGAAAAAAACAAAAACAAAAGAAAAACAATACAACAAGAACAGTCTTTTTTTTCTTTGTTGCGGTTGAGAAGGAGCAGGAGGGTTAGAAAATTTGGCCAGTACTGTGGCATCAGTTTATTCATTTTTTTTTATTTATCAGCTCTTCAGACTATTGGAGTTATGTGTTTCTTTTAATGTATCAGCTTAGTTATCGGTTGACAGCCAATGTCTTAAATTCTGAGACATTTCTAATAATTGAAAACAAGAAAAAAATTATAACAATGTAGCAATTTAAACAAAGAAGAGAGAGGAAACGGGCGAATATGAAAACGAATTGTGAGTTTATCTCATGGAGCTACCGCCATGGGTTATCTAAATTTGGCAGGGGTAAGGTCACTTTCAGCTAGGGGAACAAGCACTGTATTCATACTTTTGCTGCCGACTCTACAACTGAAGGAAGTTTGAAAAATTATTGCCAATCAATGGATTCTATTCACTGTAACATTCTCTCCTGCGGAAAACACAGAATTTGAGCAGTGATACGGATATATGGCTTTCGTCTGCTAACAAAGACCAGGGATTTTTCCCTGAGGAAACTTTAGAAAGAATGCATTGGGACCCTGGCCGTGAAATGGTTAAAGATGGAACAGAGCAGGTAAGCGATAAGAAACGAGCCAGTCCGGGGGCAATTGTTGTACCAGCAGCCAAAAAGAACAGGGCTGGTCTACCAAAAAAATGTACGGCTGAGGTGATGATAACATGCCCTGTGTGGCCACTGACCTGCTATCTACGTGTCTGTCTATCTGTGTATCTGTTTGCTTGCTTGCCTGTCAATCTATATTTCTGTCTGCCTGCCTATCTGTCTGTATGTCTGTTTATCTGTCCATTTGTCTGTTTATCTTTCTATTATTATCTCTCTCTCTCTCTTTGCCGGCTGTCTGTCTGTCTGTCTTCCCATCTGACTGTCTGTCAGTCTGCTGTCCATTTGTAAGGTTGATGATTTTGGGTACAAGAATGAATGAGGTTAGTATATGGTATATGTATAGGACAAAGGAGACAGGTGCTGATGATTAGTAATATGAAAATATTATTAGAAAAACTTAAAAGTCCTGTGTAGAGCACCTCAGATAGTTATATAGTAACCGTCGCGATTCATACAGGTTAATCGCATCTCGGTCTGGAGATAGTAACAGGAGTCATAATATAATGATAATGGAATCACTGGTAGTCAAGGCAAATTGATGAAGTAGTCGTAGTAGCTGATGTAGACCGGCTCTCATCAAGGAGAAGGCGAAAAGAAGACGGGGAAGGCAAAGACTATGACAACGAAGAGAAATTAGCAAAAAGTCGAAAATCTGGCCGTCACCATATCTTTTTTCATTTTCTGTTAATACTGTAGCAAGTACTACAGATTGTCGTTTGTTTCTTTTAGTACATTGAGCTATTTGCCGGCAGACAGATTTTAGATTTTAAGACATTTGTATAAAACGATGATAATGATAACGATTTTTGTTGCCCTATTGAAGATAGCAATAGGCTCAAGCATGCGGAGTTCTTCCAGTTTCATCAATTTGCAGCTATAAATCCTTTAGAGTCTGGCATTAACAGACAGGGTGAACCCCGCATGAAAGGAGCCGACTTCTCAGACATTAGATTGTCAATATCAGCCAACCGTTACTGATGACATTCTCATAAACTAAGGATTGAAAACAAGTTCACCTTCATCTATTCAGTTATTGATTTCAACCTTCGTATGTCTTTCATTATTTCTTCCAGGGTACATAGTTTCTGTATAAATTCCAGCCCTTGTTTAAATTGCTGATTCGGTTTTGTTTTGTTTTTTAAATTTCTTCTCCTTCTTCTTCTTGTTTCACTTTCAAAATTTTAACAAGACCACAGTTGTGAGAGCTCGAGTGCCAGCGTTCTGAGGAAAGGAGCACCAAGTTTTTGTTTTGTTTTTTCTTCAAAATCTACAAGGTCAGGCCTGCTCTGCCATTGTTGTTTTGCCACCTGACCTGCATAGAAAATGTCAGAATCTGGAGCTATTCGCAGATGCAAAGGAAGAACAAAGAAAGAAAGAAAGAAAGAAGAACAACACACAAAAACAAGTCATGGACCAAAACGTATAATTTCCATGCTATATCTACGGCTGACTTTTTTTAATCGCTTGAATATGAGAGCGTTAATTCGCTGGAAATATATAGCTGTTTCGAAGAAAAAATTCATAAACGAATAAAATCATACACAGAGAAGAGAGTTCCCTTATCAACCATCGGACAAACCTATCTACAGAAAGTGTTTAAGTGCAAAATGTGCTTTTTGTTAAAGCAACTTACAAGAGTTTAGGAACTCACATAAACATCGTGAAACATCACAATGATGTCTTTCTTTTCCTGCCTCTCACAACAGCATACCCATGAGTCATAGCTGGACTAATTCTACGTTTTACTTAGAATATAAAAGAAAACAAACTCTTTACGCTTAAGCCACGAAATGAATAGATTCACAAAGAGCGATGCCTTATCTCCCACATTCATAGTCAAAAATAAAAAATAATAAAAAAAGAACAACACAGTGGTTATTATTTAATCTGGTTTATATAGTGTTTATTCTTCTCCTCTCCTATAAGGCAGGTGGACATAATAATCTGTTACCCCTCAGTTTGAAATACTCGAATCGTGAAAGAATAGTTAAAAACACAGTCTCAGACTAACGCACGTTGATGTATTCGTCGTTCATTATCTCATCTGCGAATTCTTCGAGGTATCGTTCCCATCCATGAGCACAACGCCTATCAGACTGTTATCGCTCCACTTTTCCACGCACAGATTCCCAGAAAAGGGCGGGCCTGGCAGGAAGGGACCAGTTATAGACACAGAGAAACAGGATACATAACAGAAAGCTGGGAGACACAGAGAGAGTTGGAAAGCAACAGCAACAGAGATAAGTACAACCCTAGGATGATTATAACATTTACTCCTCTCATAATTGAAAGTTTAAGAAGAAGAAGAAGAAGGAGAGAGAGAGAGAGAGAGAGAGAACATCTAATGATCAGATAATGTCTTCTCTGACAAGACAATCTGAACGAGAGAGAGAAAGAGAGTGAGAGAGAGAGAGAGAGAGAAAGAGAAAGAGAAAGAGGGAAGCTATCCGATAAACAAGGCTTTTTGTTTTTTTTAGAGCATGTCACGAGAAGACGTCTATTCAGCCCAGCGATGAAAACTTGAAAAATGACATTTCTTCCAAAGAAGAAAAAGCATATGTTAACAGGGCGACGGAAACTTTGTAAAACAAACAAACAAGCAAACAAACAAACAAACAAAATCCTGACATATTTCATGATGATGGAGTGTTAAACCGATTACGAGCGACAGCACCGTGATATAGTTAACTCGATCAAAATTTTATTCGAATTGTAAGTTAACATGATTTTCATGCCGACCCTATGCGGACATCTATCTTTCTTTCTTATTTTTAATCACAAATGTCTTTGACATATTACTATCTTTCTGTTTTCAGATTTCGTCATTCTCTTCAAGCTAAGCATACCCATATCTCTTCCTCCCCTGACCGCCCAACCCCCTTATTCCCATGCATCACTCTTCCTCTTTCTGCTGGCCAGTTTTGAAATATCCGACGATAATATTTCAGATTTTATCGCAGTAGTCAAAAAAAAAGTCAAATCATAACCATCACCTCCCTCCCTCTTCGACCAAACATATTCACACTTCTGCCCCCTCTCCGTCCTCTTCTTTGCCATCTTTTACAAAAAGTGACAACTTGGGGAAAAAAATGGAGAAGGAATATTCCAGGCGGAAGAACACAGAACGGAGACAGAAGAATTATTAGCTCTTCATCACGATCAATGGAGAGCCGCTTCCGTCCAGTTTTTGGAGTGAAGGTTGGTATGAGGAAACTGCGGCACGTTTTTCGGTATAGTGGAAGATTTCTCAGAGGTGGATCTCTAGGATGGGTCAGCAGGCCATGCTACTGTCCACCATCCTCATGTAGTGTCTTGCATCTCCGCCCTCTATCACTTGCGATGCACAGTGCCCATTCTGCCATACATACTCAACGCATAAATTTCCTTCATATTTATTCTTTGTCTTTTTACTTTGTCTTCTTCTCGCCTCAACTGGTTCGTATGTTCAGAATATATTATTTTTGCGTTTGATCCGTCAGACAAAACACAACGAACTTTTAGAGTATGTAGTAGAGTCGTTTGAGTAGGGGATGAGAGATCAGGATGAATTAAGAACATTTTTTGGCATGCTATAATATGGGAAAATTTGAGACATCTTTGGAACCAGGACAATTCCGTTAAAAACTCATAGAAGACAGAGGACAAAATACATTGTGCAAGAGAATATTGTGCTATAAACAATGAGGCAATAAAAGAAACCAAATGGTAGCCACTATTAGTATTACCATTAATATCGAACATTTTTGTTGTTGCTATTGTTGTTTTGTTTTCAGTGGGCCTGACGAAGGACAAAATGGGTTCACAAAGTAGGACTTAAAAGATTAAAGACTTCCATATCTAAGCATATTGCTTATTGTTTCCATATATTGTAACGTACTGAGTTAGATGCCAGATGGCAGTTTCTTCCTGATGCTTAAGACATTTCTGTAAATGGCCAGACATCAGAGGATTGTGATTGTGATATGCCTATTTAGTATATATCTTTATTCAATCTCTCACTCAATACCTCGGATCCAGTCTCCCGCTGTCATACCCCCTATCTATGGAGACCTGGTAAGTCCCAAAGAGGTCATAGTACAACTAAAGTTAGAACTCGCGATTTCTGCTGGCTCACAGTACCCCAGACAGATCGTTGTCATTGCAGGTAATGTGGAGCCAGCACTAAGTAGGTCGGTCTCTATAACACTACTCCGATCGAAGTCATATTGGCATACTTTTCTCTAAATATCTGAGGTCTGAAAACACAGATAAATCTAATCTGGCATAACTCTCACTTATCAATAACCGTAGCTGAGGCATATTTTTTCAAGAATGTTGCAATTGTATTTTTGTTTTTAATCCAAATTTCTTCATAGAAAGTGCTTAAAAATGAAGGCTTCAAAACACTAGATCTACATTTAGACCTGGATTTTAATTATACTTTTGACCTTACACAAGAGCATAAACAAAAGAGAAAATAGTAACTAATGTTAAGACCATTAAATAAAAAAGACAGTCATCATATTTTGGTTCACTTTTTGCAGTCCTTGTAGATCTAGATCTAGATAGAATTCCTAGCGATTTTTTTTCTGTCACAAATCCACCAGTTCTAAAACTCTAAATGTGTGTGTTTGCATATAAGTGTAATCTTTCTCTCTCTCTCTCTCTGTATATATATTTATATATTTTGAAGAAATTTCGAAGAAAACATATTGATAATGTCACTAAAACTGCTGGGTAGCTCCCGATGTGTGCAGTGGAATCCGTTGTCTATCAGATGACAGCAAGCGTTATGGAAGTAAACATCCCTTTCTTGTGCAAAAGCACCGCTGTTTGAAGGAGAGGTATGACTAGATGACATTAACCCAAAAACCTCTGTGTCGAGCTCCTGTCCATTTATAATGAAGTCATTAATAGGAGATCATCATCCATGGACCACAGAAGTGTGCAAGTACACAAGCTCAAAATCTAACACTACTAACAGGCACACATGCATCTTTTCATGCAGTGCGTTGAACAGGTAATTTTGCCCCACATAAAATGGCTGGCGGAGGCTTCAGTCGTTCAAGCCTGACTGGTTTTGACTCCAAATGTACGATAAGCTCTTTGGTGAATCTGCCTCTGATATCTTGCCTCACTGTCTTATTACAGGAGTGCGAAAAAAGAAAAGGAAGGAGACGAAGTAGGAGTGAGAGAGTGATGGGCAGTGGAGGATAATGGCTGAAGAGTTATTGGAAGAGAATCTGGTCTTTTGGTGAACCTGCCCCTAATATCTTCCCTTATTATCATATTAAAGTGAGAAAATGAAATCGAATGAAAGAGAGAGAAAGAAAAAACTAGAGAGAGAGAGAGAGAGAGAGCGAGAAAGACAGATGAATAGTGGAGGATAATGGCTGAAGAGTTGGAGGAAGAGTGCCAATCTTGTTCTATTGTCCTTGTGGAGAGCAATTCAGAGCCATGCGGAAGTAGAAGCCAGTGTGCCCCTCTCTCACAGAAGAGCGGTCTCGTGTTCTAAAGCAATGAAGAGATTTTTTTGTCAATACTCAGTTTCGATACATTAACCGTTTAGTCACACATTATACTTGTTCTTCTCTCTCTTGTTATGCTTCTTTCACTCACTCCTTTACACCTTTTTCTCCAGAAATTCCGTTTATCGTTTATTTTTTAGGCGTTCTTTCAAAGAAAATTAATCTACTGATTTACTTTTCCATTATTTCTTTATTTATTCACATTTATTTACTTAATTACTTACTTATTCATTTATTATTAAAAGTGCTAATTAGTAATACTTTTATTGTAAATTAATATTCTTATTATCAAAGTTAATATAAGACAATTCTGATAAGCTGCTCTTCAGCACTGTAGGATGATCATAATAAAGGGAAAAATACATTTATTACGAACACTCCACGAATTTGAAAGAGAACCCCTTCAGTTTTGCACACCCACAAAGAATGACTTCTTCTGTAGAGGTACATATTGTGTCTATGTCTGCTAGAGGAGACGGGATGGGATAAATGATTCCATACTGGGAAATACAGTGGAACCCGCGGAGGGGAAATCTGAGAGACCAAAACAAAAAAGTAAGAGAGAAATGCTTGTTCTCCTTTTTCTTTATTTTGGCGGGACAGAATATCATTCTGGCAAATACAACACAGTCCACTGACATTAGGGTCGAAATCTGAGTGAGAAAAGATAAAGAGAGAGAGAGAGAGAGAGGAAGAATGCCACTCTCCTCCCGTGGTTTTATCTTTATTATTTATGATATTGTGCCGTAAGGAACGGTCACCCGGGGTGATCGAATTACTTGCCGTGGATAACTTTTGCTTTGTGCAAAAAATACCGCTCAACGAACGTGTAGACGCTGAATAAGTCAAGCATTCCAGTCTTGGGGATTGCACAAACGGCTCGTTTCTTTAACCTTTATTTCTCAAGGGAGAAGAACAGTGGGCGATTCAGTCCCTTGAGATGGGAGCGTCACTGCACCAATGGAAAACTAGAAAGAAAAAAAAGAAAAATAGACAGGAGTGAGGGTAGGGGCGGCCGGGTAAACCCCAGGATCTGTGTTTATCCGGAGATGACTTATGTAAGATCGGCCCTCCTTTTGATTATGTGCCAATGCCAGCGCGGATAGGAGAGGAACTTTCAATAGAAAGAGATGCACAAAAAAGAACATCAACATGGCCTGATCTCCTGGGAAACTCTTGAGCAAAAAGGGCGGTGCCGGAAATGCATGGTGGTTGACGCATCAGCACCAGTTTGTTTGTAAATACAAGAGATCATTCGTGTGGGTGGCAGTTTGCTGTAAATGCTTGTACATCCCTACGCGTTGGAGATATTTTGTCTGTTGTTACTAATGACTATAAACTTAGTCTTTTTTATTTTTTCATGAAACATCAGAGACGGGATTAAATAATTAATTAATATTTTTTTGTTTCATCTCGTTGTGTATAACATTAACACAGTTTCTGTGTTTATTGTAAACAACTCTGCTTGTTTATTATACCAGTACGGTTTACCTGTTTGCCAGCAATGGAACCAACACGAGTATTTTGTTGTTTGTTATAGTACGCCAACAACTAAAGAAAACATACTTACGTTTTGAACTGAACTCTCTTTTGAAGATTCATGTTATTGTTGGGTATCTGTTCTGGACAAATCAAAGGAGCAGTTGAAACAAAAACAACAACAGAGTAAGATCAAGGGGAGCAACATCAGAGGCATGATAATGATAACAATAATAATGATAATAATAATAGTAATATAATAATAATAACTAAATAGTTATAATAATACATGAATAACTAAATAATAAATAAAGATATGAATGAAGGAATAAATGAATGAATAAAAAAAAATAGATAAATATAGTCGAAGTGAACTATTCCTAATCAGTCGTCACTATCATAATTACGAGTATCCTCTCTCCCAGCGCACCTGATTTTATGTGTATATAGCTTAACTTAAAGGGCTTCTTCACACAAGACCATATTCAGTTATGCCACTCATATCCGTTTCGTGATCCGTTAGTAGCGCTGCTAAAAGTGAGCTGATGAGAAGGGGGCTTATGTGAGTTCGAGCATCAGAGTCAACATTACTAATAGAAAAAGTAAATTACTGATAAAATTAATTTGTCTTCACATTATCCCTAAAGCTGTCTTGATGGCATTTTTCGCAGGGCTTTGCAGTGGTCTGCCTACTAAATACTAAAAATAAGGAAAAATAAAAAGAAGAGCTGTGGTATAAAGATCTTAGAGATACATATAAACAAAGAAACTGGCAGAGAGTAGAGGACAGATATTGAGAAAACCAAGCGGTGGCATCTCCTGAGTTGCCATTACATTGAGTCTTTGAGGAAAGAAGATAATAGATAGACAACTGATCTCCAGGAAAAGAAGCCTGGACAAATGATTTCTACAGGAATCCTTAGTAGTAAACTGATATGGTAAAATTGTCCCAAAATCTTTGGCCGGCGGCCCATACCCTGGCAATGGCCGTAGACCATGACGATGATGATGATGTCTCCTCCTGCGCCAATCTCAAAGAGAACAGAAATATCAGCATTATGAAACCCAAGTGTCTTTTTTCATTTTCTGATTTGACAAAACTTACAATTTCTTGTCCATAAGCTTATATAGTGAAACGTGTTAGAATAAAATAATGCTAGGAATCCAGCGCACAATATGAGTAAATGGAGTAAAAAAACAAAACAAAACAAAACGAAAAAAGACTTAGAATACTTTTTTGCCCGAATTTTAGTCATAATAATAATATATCAACACAGCAGAAAATGGCACCCTCCACCTTGCCCATTTGCTAGAACTGTTGACAAAAAAAATTATTTACAGCGCTCTGTAATCACAGCCATTCTATCAATACTTGGGATGGTATTCCTTAGCTAAGTTGTTTACTTATGGTTGTCTGCCAAGACAGACTGGAGACACCTCTTTGTTTGTGTTCAGAGAAAGATAAAAGTAAAGAAAGGATTCTAGGAATGTTGGTCTGTTGTCAAAAATAGAGGAAGACAGGCGTGAGCCATAAAGCATTTTTTTTTTATACTTCATGTATATTGGCTGCTATTCTATTATATTTTATGTTCTTTTTTATACCCTTTCTGCAAGTTGTGCCAGCTTTTACAATAAATCTACAATGATAGAAATAAGAGCAACAGTTCAGATATCGACGACCTTTGTCGCATGGGCTCTGTCTGAGAACACGGTGAAACGAATTTAAAACACCCAGAAAGCTTTCTTTTTTTTTTTTTTAATGAGCAAATTACCACTCTCTTCTTTTAGGTTTCCCTACGCTCTCCAGTGATGATTATGATTATTACCATTTTTGTCGTAAATTACAGCTGTGTTTAAATTGGTGCTAATACTGACTCTATGATGATAATGATAGTTCTACTCCTACTGCTATTACTATAATAACTGCAATTATATGTACATCTATCGTTGTTGTTTCTTCAACAAACAACTAATTCCATTTGTTTTTCTTTCTTCTGTGATTACTACTATTAGTGTTCTCTCTACCATTTCCATTGTCATTACCACTAAGCTTACAATTGCCTATTTCCATCGCCGTTACACCACAGCTAATTATTTCCATTGCTGTCATACAACAATTCAACTACTAATATTTCTTCTCATTCTACTGATACTTATAAGACTACTAGTCCTACTTCTTCTACTAGTTTTATAACTATTACTGTTACAATTACTACAATAACTACAGTTCCAACTACTATTATTACGCAGTTCCGTGCTATTTCCTTCACAGCTACTGCAACTACCCTTGCTATTTTTATTACTACTGTAACTACCACGGTTGCTACTTTTTCGTCTGTTGCATTATTTTCCCATAAATAATTATAATGATCATGATGATGATGATAATAACATATAATAATAACAATAACAACAACAACAACAATAATAATAATAATAATAACAATAAATTGTTTACAACAACAAGCATAGCATCAGCACTATGATGTCTCCTACAGGGTCCATTTTTGTTTTCCTATTCAAAAATAACCACAGCTTCTGCCTTTACCATCACCTACAATAATTATAATCCGTTGTCCTGATGAAGAATCAAAGAAGTTTACAAATTTGAGCAATGCCATCACTTTATTTAATTTTAAACAGATCGTTGTTTGTTTCTTTTAATGTAGTAAGTTGGTTGCTGATAGTCAATCCATCTTAAACCTAAAAGTGGCAATACAACTTGCTGGAGTGCTGATGTTGATATGATAATGTTTATTTATATGGAAGAAATGACAGTTAAGGCCTAAATGGGAATATAGGACTAGTATTTATTTGTGAACTGTATCACATTTGAGTGATATCTTTCAAATACTAAGAATCGTGAGTGTATTCTTGAGCAAATCGATTCCTTGACACATCTAAGATGAACTTTTAAGACATTTCTATAAAGTAGCAATGATAAATTGGTCATGTTGATCGTAATAATGACAATGACAATGACACTGATATTCCTAGAGTTGTGACATTTACAATAACGACTTATTAACTACCAGTGCTAGAAGAATCCAGTACCACTGCTGTAATAGTACTACTTTCTCCTTCTTTCTCAGACATCATCCACTTGTGATTGATATCAATTCTGTGATTGTCTGTTCTTAACTTATCTGTTTACCACAACATGTAACCGCATCACAGCGAAACATTGTTATGTCTCAGATCGGAGAAGGAAAATAGTTGAAGAAAGCCAGGAATGGTGGCAAAAATAGATTTTGTATGTCTGACTTCAGAAATAAAGCATGATTAATCTTTTGCGTCAGAAGATTCCTGGGTGTTTTTATCTCAGTTTTGTTTAGCTCTGTTTTATTTTGTTTGAGTTCCATTGTTTTTTTCCACGGCACTATCACTTTCGGGTAGCTCGCGTTTATACGTTCACATTTTCACCCTGCCATTGGTTTTAACCCCTTCAATGCTGAAACTGACATTTGTATTGTTGTCTTTTAAAGGTTCAAATCAGTGATTTTTTTTTTCGTAACTTTGAACTCCGAGTAACCATAACAAGTGCTCTGAAGAATTTGAATTGTGTGTGAGCAAACGTTTTCATAGCTGGATAGAAAGGTGTGAAATTATTTATTATTACATTTATAGTGGTGAGGGTCGTGGCAGTGAAAGAGTTAAGAGAGAGAGAGTAATTCTTGTTGCTCCCGTCATAGCCATATCAGTATTACTGCTGTGACAGCTGCTGTTGAAAAATAATACTTGCGATTCTCAAGACTGACCGTGTGCCCTTTTTCTACCACAAAAACAGTATTATTATGTTTATTGCCTTTTTGTTAAAAAAAAATCTATTTAAAACAATTTCAGGTGTTAGTAGTTTTACTTGATGAGAAGATAACAGCAACAAATATAGACAGACATGCACAAAACAAACAAAGAAAGCTAAGATGTTCTGATATTTATGACTCAGGACACATTTCTTTCAAGATTTTTGTGTTAGTTTATACAATTATTGGTATGGTGTGGGGGGGAGGGGGGGGGGGGGGGGGGGGGGGGGGGGGGGGGGGGGGGGGGGGGGGGGGG
>JBCEWB010859047.1:0-15971 GCA_039654565.1 Peronia peronii
AAATGCGGGTTTTCGATCTTCGTGTCCTTCCATCCCCCGATGCAGGACCCACGAGTCGATCCCGGCCCGTTTTCTCCCTGAGCAGACGCCATACCACAGAGCCACTGCGTCCCCGCTAATACATGGTGTGAGAAGTTTGTTTTATTTTATAGCCACTGCTTAAGAAAGCGTCTGCTTGCTGCCCACCGACATGGCCACCCTCAGGAGGTTGAAAGGTAAAAATCTTAGATTGTGATTGTTCGTGTTAGTGAGGCCCGGCTGGGAACAGGCGATTGAGAAGTAACGAGATCATTATCTTAAGTACATCTTTAGCCGCCTTAGAGAAGTTCAAAGAGATATCAGGCAGAAAGAAGTCATGGAAATTGGAAACTCGCCAAATTTCTGTAATCTGGGCCCGAATTTTGCAAGAACGAACTGTGTTTCAAACTGAATATTGGATGTCTGAAAGGCGATGCATCATAATCTGAGAATACTTCTTGTTGTTGTTGTTGTTATTGTTGTTGTTGTTGTTGCTGTTGTTGTTATTGTTGTTGTTGTTGTTGTTCTTGTTTCGTTTCATTAAGACTAATACAGGTTGTCATTTCAAATATCTTTTGCAATCATATGAAATGCTCATAAAAATACATGTAGGTTATAAGCTTAATGCTGACATAATGATCAGACATTACATAATACGGTAATAAAACCAATGTGTTCATTTTAGTACGGCTGTTTCAAACTCCCAGTTGATGTTGCCACAACTTGGGTGGTGGGAGAAGGGGGGGAGGAGGGGGGAGGAGACAAATTAGCCTAAGACTAGTAAAATATCGTGAAAACTATAAATGAAATATCCAACAATGGTTTGCACGTTGTTGCTTTTTATTTTGTATTCTTTGACTCTGTAGAAGTAATTAAATTATATTTGTGTATGTGTGTCTGTGTGTGTACGTGTTTGTTGTTGTTGTTGTTTTTTTACGTATTATTTTCTGTTTTTGTTTTGTTCTTTGTGTGTGTGTATGTTTGTTTGTTTGTTTGTTTGTTTTTATTTTGTTTTTGTTTTGTTTTTGCTTTGTTTTGTTTTGTTTTTTCGTTTGCATTTTGTTTTCGTTTTGTTCGATTTGCTTGAGAACAGGCGCATGCAATGTTATGTGTGAGAAATCCTTTAAGTTGACAATGACAGGCTGCCTTGTGTTAAGCGTACGAGTTCACTGTTGTCTGCATCGAGCACAGGCCGATCGCATGAATAAAGATGACCGTTCTCTTCAGTAGAGTTCTGAGCAAAATGCAAGATTCGTAGGGCATGGTTGAAATGCATAATCAAACAGGAGCAGCTGTGCGCACCTCGGCCAAGACACTGGTGGAAGTGAACATATTAGATTTCATGTGGTGGATCTCATCAATGCCCAGAATTCATCAATTGTCTTCTTTGTATTATTCTGAGCAAGTTCCACAGGTGTGCTCGCTATAACCCGGAGCACCTTGTATCCGTTGCGGTAAACTTGGCCATGAACTGACTGACCACTCGTGGATGACCAACATACTTTCTCCATTCCTCTGACACCAGTACATTAATGCCTCTCAATGTTCTCACTCGCCCTGTGAGGTCCTGCACACCTTCAGTCCTTGCCAAACAGTTCCAGCTCAAGCAGTCCAAACCATCGACAAAATCACACGTTGAGCATGTCATCACCGCTCATCTACACCACACTTTTCCTTCTGCCGAGCACAAGGCAAGCAGCAAAATAACTAACTAAATAGCATGCATGTTTTGTATGTAAACTTTTTTTCACTTATAATTGCCAGTTTCTCAAAGAGGCATTTGGCAAGGTAACGTATTATTAAAATTAGATCTTGGTAATTATAATATGTTTGTTAAAAAATTAATCAGACTGAATAACTTTGGCAAGTTGGCTATGTTTGGAATTAAGTTGATCGATTATTGTCAATACACTATAGTTCTGCCATAAAATCTTGGATTTCAATTTCTGAGTTAAAACTGTCATGTCCAAGCCAGATATGTAAGGTTTATGGCATTAATGGCACTAATTAATAAACAAATAGCCAAGCCCCAAATCATGACGTTTTCATAACTGACGAGAGAGTAACCACAGACAGAACTGTACGTGTGGTAAGTAACTCAATTCTACGATAATGTTCATGAATACAGCAAAGCAGCATTTATTAACATTTGCATGCATGACATATGCATATAATTACATAGTGATAAATATATAAATTGAAAGAAATGTAGTCAATTCCACGGATATTAAAAAGCGGGATGAAATATTTAGTGAAACATCCAAAAACCATATCAGATGATTGCCGGGAGGTAGCTGGGCTCGTGAATTATAGGCTCATCTTGGAAGGAACAAAGATATAGTTCATACTGTATTATGTAAATCAAATCATTATTTTTACAAATAATAATATAACGTTTCTTTATAAACTTCCGCAGTGAAGGCTCCAAGCCAATGATTTCCATTGAACAAATATCTTTAGCAATTTGTCATATTCAAAATTTTCTCCGCAAACTGGGCCTTAAAGGACAACTCTGCTGTTCAAGCAAAAGTCTCCGACTTTCTGGGCACAAAGGAAGACAGATGTGAAAGTAATGGGAATAAACATCATGAAGTTACAAGTAATAATATTACAATTCTAATAACATCAAATTATGGCACATTAATTATTTGTAGAGTAACAATAAACACTGAATCGCAGATTCACAAAATTTTGCATTTCTTTCATTTCTCATTCAACACTGTGCACAAACTGACCGTGGAATACAAAACTCAAAACTACATTTGAATTTTAAAGTAAATATACAGAATTTTCCGAAACAACCATGGAGTTCTATTACTTAATGAATATCTTACCAACATATGAAATTAGAAAGGTCATGCTTTAATATAATTCGCACTTTTATAGTAAAAATAAAATCAATATCTTCCCCCTTTTTTTTGGGGGGGGGGGGAGATTAACTTCAACTTTTACCATCTAACCATGAAATTCGTTGTGTGATATAAAGTAATAAATCCAAACATTTAGAATACAGTACAAGCAGAATTCCCACTTAATTCATATCCAGTAGTATTGGTGTGCGCCTGGGTCGGATTTCCAACCCTTTTCTGTGGCCCATTGAGTAGAATCTCTCAAATATTCAATTTCTTGTTTCATCTTCTGGTATTTGGAACAAGAATGTCACATCACAGCCTTGTCTTCTTCAACAGGGGAAGTCCGTAAAAACAAGGAAGGGGAGTTAGCCAGGATACAGCTTCATTTCCTGCTTCTTATGGAATTGTTGGAGAGGCTGTAGGATCACAAGTCCAAGCTTGGAACTGTGGAACAAAGCAAATAATCACTGATAATATTTCATGAGGCAGGAAACATGTTGCTGGAGAAGGCAAGGGTGTATACAGTATCTTTATCACTTTACAAGTTCAGACAAATGAGATCCACATCAGGTTGTGCTAGAGTTTATGCCAACTCACCCATCAAGGGGAGACGAAAAAGCGAGTTCTTAGGAGGGATGGGTTCTCGGGAGGATTAGAGGGGAATGCAGCTTATCTGATCACTGTTTTAACTGTGTTTGATTTTGATCATTAGTGGGGAGTGCTTGTGGGTGGACGGGTATTGCACTCCTGTCTTTCCGTGGTTCACAATTTCATCAGTGATGCCAACGTTTTTTCAAACAATGAGCAACTGCAATGTCGTCCAATGAGAATGTCCGAGTTTGTCATCTGAGAACAGTTGTGATCTTTACCCATATGCCAATGGCACAAGAATGATGTAATTGTAGGCAAGCCTGTGTTTGAGTTATAGGCCTACCAGACAGTATTAGAAACCAATGAATCAGCATACTAAATGACTCAATCTCAGGTGGCCGCCTTGTAGGTTCTTAGGCGGAGATCACTGGACAGTTACGAAATGGATAAATTTACCACACTTCATTCCCATACACAGCCAGACACTGTCAGGTATCACAATTGTGACTGAGACTTAATTGCAGTTTGGAAAGAACAGAGGAAAACCAGAAGACAAGGCTTCGTCGACAGTAAAGACATATCTGATCTATTTAACAATTCCTCATTTCCTGTGGATGACATGTAGCGTGGATTATGTTGGCCAGCAGAGAGAAGAGAATTTCACTGAATTTTTAGTCATCAAAATGACAAAACAACCAGTACTGACTCATAATTTGTATGTATTGATCTTTATAAATTTATATCCACACAACATTTTCCTGCTGACATTGTGAAAGATTATCATAGGAAAAACAGAAAGAAAAACACTTACGTTGTCCACATAACCCACAAGGCTTTGATACTGGAAGCCATAGCCAATGTGCATAGCACAGATTCGCACATCAATGTTATCTGCAGACAATTCACATAAAAGGGATGAACAGTTTCATCTGTAGGTATTTTTTTCAATTTCACAAGGACTTGAACAACTTTTGCAAAGACAAATAAATTTATCTTTACCTGACTAATCGGAAATGGTAGTTATATTTGCTAGCGTTCTAAACTTACGACAGATAAGAAACTGTTAGCCTCTGAGAGAGACTACTGAGATTTAAAGAGTTCTGTGATTCAAAGAGTGTTAAGTCTCTTCCAGTGCAATTTGGATACAAACCAAAGGAAAATAAAAATAAAAATAGTTGTCTCATATTAACAATCTGAATACTCATATTTAGCAACAATACCGTATCTAATCAAACTTGACATCTTACTTTTGCCTTATTTGATCTAACTTACGTCAACCTAAAATTCCTTCAGTGAAATGTTGAAAAAAAATCAATTTTCTGTACAAAATTGGTCATGCCACCCTTCTGTTTGTTGTTGTCCTCGTTTGTTTCTTTGTTTCGATTTGTTCTTGTTTGTTTGGTTGTTTGTTTGTGTGTTTGTTGTTTGTTTGTTCATCAAACTTCGAGAAAATTAATGAGGAAATGGGTCTATCTTCACTATCAAGAGTGTGAGAATATGCTGAGATGAGATAGTTCACTCCTATTTTGTATTTCTTTGCAATAATACAAAAGAACAGGTAAAGATAGAGATGCCCTCAGCCAATGCAATGAGTGCATCAGACTCACCTCTTAGTGTAACTGGTCCTGAGTATACTGTTGTTTGAGATCCGACTGTTGCAGTGAAATTAAACTGCCCATTGTTCATCTTTCTGTACATCAGGCTCAAATCAAACCATCCATCCTGGTGTCAAAGCGAAGAAAAGAAAAGTTGTTGTCCGCTACAAACTCTTCACAAGATAATAATCGAAATACTACAATGACCAGAAATTCTCACTCTTATCACCTCACAGAAGGAGACCTTGATCAGAATGTATCATTACTGAAATCAGTGTCTTAATTTTAGTGTATTTTTGAAAACAACCCAAGTTAAAAATTAACAGTCCTCTGTCAACGGCCATAAGTGGATACATTGACTGCAACACCTTTCCGCCGCAGTTTTCATTTGTTATCCCTACAGGTTGTTGTCTGTGACTTATCTTTTGAAGTAATCTACGGAATATGTAACGCACAGGATTATAATTGAATATTAACTGAAATAATATGATTTAAAGAGCTTGACAAAAAAGATGATTGTAAATCTTAGAAATTATATTCTAGTTTCATGACTTATAATCCACACAGTTGTCACAAGTTCATTTATCCATCTCTCAAGAGAATCCGTTTTAGTCGCTTGATTTCAGCCCCAGTGCTTTTATGCTTTTTCTTAGTCCTAATTACACCTCTATAACAACTAGAACATAAATTAAATATGTATATGAAATGCATGTAAAAGAAGAGGTAGAAAAGCTATCCCCTCCAAAATTAGGCTGATGTATAGGAAAATGTTGTGCAACTTGAGCCATGAGATTTTTCCTACCCAGTCAAAGCTACTGTCATGCATGTTGAATACAGGCAATTTTCCATCTTTTATTTTCACAGTCATTCGGAGATTTTGACAGTGCCTTTTATTGCTTTTTACCTGAAAGTGACGCTACTAGACAAGGGACATGGACAGGGATAGCCTAGGAGTTCTAGAATGAACCACTCACCTGGTCGGCTAGACCTGCATGGGGTATGGTTATCTCAACCGTGTCATTTGATTGCATCTGGAAGATCTGAGATTGAAATAATAATACAATGATTTCTCTACTGTAATACCTGACATCTTCATAATATCTGCTTACCCTTTGTTACACATTCAGCAGATTTATACCTAGAGTACAAAATATCTACAGGAACTGGCCAAATGGAATAATCGAGACACACAGATTATTAAATGGGACGTGGCATTACCCCAATAAAGTTTCAATGAAATATAAAAACCAGATTATGTCCTGCATTGCAACCACTTCTATGTGGATTTATCTCTCTATTTTCCCCTTAAAATATGACGAAAACAAAGAGTGATACTCATGAATGAAACGTGGTTATGTTTAAAAATTATTTAATGTTTTTCTTAGCAACACTGTCCTTTCTCAAACTTTGGGTTCATTCTTAGATAACTATCCTAGCGTTATTACCCAAAACCTGGCCCTCTATGTACAATAAGTATCATGATAGCTACTATTGAAATATAGCTGAAATAAAACGAATGACACCTGTCAATTGAAAAGTTGTGTTCCACAGCTGAAATTGCCACCACTATAGCATAGGCACTTACCCTGAAGTAAAAATTGGTGCTATCAACTGTGATGGAAACCGACTCTGTGATGTTACAGTCAGCATTGGTCACTACAGCCATTCTCTGATTTCCAGTTGGCATTTGTGGCATTTGTATGCGGATGTTGATACGGAGGTAATCGGTCCAGAACCCAGAATTTGTAAAAGCCTTCACTATTATATTATCTGTACCCTGTGGATAGAGAGACATCAGTTATAGAAGGTTTTTCTTCCGTAGATAAAAATAATGTCAGAACTGATGGTGAATAAGCTGAAATCTATGACAGTCTTCAATGTGTCAACACCAGACTCCAGATTCACCCATTCTTTGCCAAAATAGAATGAAACAGTTTAGAAATACCGTTAAATTGTACTGTTAAAAGCAAATAAAAGTAAAGGATGTAAATTTTGTAAAAGAAATAAGAGTTTTTGCTTTGTTTTGTTTTGTTTTTACACTTTACATTCTCTAAAAAAAAATGGATAAAAAAAATATTTATTGAACAGGTGGCTCAAAAGAATTCTAGCAAAGCAAACCGTTAGTCGCATGACAAGCCAGGATAACGATGGATTCTTCCGATCAAAGACAAGTTGCTAAATGTCGTCTGATCGCTGAAAAGACAGTCTGTATATTGCACTATCATGATTAAACTCCCTGATAGCATGGTCTAGGAATCAGTCAACAAACGCCACAAAAATAACTTTTAACATTGCCCGGGGAAAGGTGGCAGTCATAATGCAGTGGTGGCGTAGTGATGTTGATGGCACAGTTTTCCGCCCATCGCTAAGCTACTTTTTTAAGGAAAATCTTACATAACCCTCAAGATATCCTGGTTCACAATGTGCATTTATGTTTTATTTCATAATGCATAATCATAATAAGATACAAGCAGAGAACCCATGCCATTCGTAGAGAATTTTTTAAAGTATAAAGCTTAGGACAACCCGATATTGTCCTGCCCTCAAAAGCCCTAAACTCTGTCCTCAAATAAAGTCATGAGAGAGCACGCAAAAAGAAGTTTGTCTCAACTGTAGTTAAAATTCTCTATGTATTCTTAATACCAGAATTAAAAATTATGACTTTTCACGTAATGCTCGAGATATAACTTGTTTTCAAAGTAAAAGAAAGTACAATGGCGGGTGATGTCACCCATCATAGATGAGTTTGTGTGTGTTTGTGTTGGGATTTGACAGCGCATCAGCACGATCAGGGCCATTCTTCTCCTTTAGTATTGAAAGTCTTACCAAGTTATCAAACTTATCCCCTGCTTATTTTTAGGTATTGATTTATAATATGTATATTTGAAATTGAAATTCCAAGCACATTGGTTGATAATTTTGGAGCCTTATTTATAACTAATGTGTAAAATATCAGGGGCAAAATCCAAACTGGACGCTGTTGCAATATCACCACCACCAAAAAAGCCCTGGCAGCGGTCCTACTGAAGTTCGACAGAAAGAGGAAATATAGAATTTTTAACCTGATTATCAGGTTCATCAGGATTATCTTTGTTTGACCAGATAAAACTTCGAAATGTTTAAATGGATTTTTAAACTGCTATTTTTCTATACTTAAGTTGTATTTCCTCTGAGATTTATGAACTGATTCTCGTTAAAATTGTTCATATCGTATTTTGTAAAAGAATTTTTAATTTTAAAAAAATCAGACGGGACTATTTTTGCATATTTCATGTTTTCTTAGGTATTACTGTTTTTTCTCGAAAAAAATGGGCAATTTTGCTTTATTCATTTATGTAAAATGTGTTTACTAATTTGTTTTTGTTTTTTATTTTGTTTCTGGTTTATTTGTTTTGTTTTTCGTGTTTGTATGTATGTGTGTCTTTGTTTGTTTGTTTCTTGTTGACATGTTAAAAAATTCAAGACACAAGATATAGGCACTTTATGTCCCAAGCCGCAAAGATTTTGAAAGTGTAGGAAGAGATCTGTACTAAAATCGTCTACTTCGGCATCTTCAAAATCCAACACGGAGGTGGCAGTGCCATGCAATAACATTGAATTGTGCTCTTCTTTTCTAATTTTTTCCCCCTCTCATTTGACTTTATGGAATAGATTTAAAATTATAATTATTAAAATGGCATCAGGGCCAATGATTTTTTAAAAAAAAGAAAAGAAAAAATGCCGCAAAGACACGCTCCTCAACTCCCTTGATTCATCAATGACAGATCCCGCAGCCTCTGCCTAACAAACTCTTATAGCCCTAATGGTTTTTTTATTATTATTTTTATTTGCGGGAAAGCTTACAAACATTCGCTCTCTCTCAATAACATTTCGTTTCCGTGGCTAACTATCAGTAATGATTTTTTGTAGTAGGCTATTTTAATATAAACCATATCAACCGAAAAGCATTCACCCTCTTTGCTGGCGAGATGACAGTCTTAAAACGTAATAGAAATAAAAGACGTGATTTGAAGTATTTCGCAAATATGGCTGTGATTCTAATAAGAACTGAATCATTATAACTCTTATCTATACCCATAATGTATTGTTAATGGTAGAGATAAGTAAAACAGAACTGAGATGGAAAAAAATGCCTACTTGAATGCAGACTTCGCTTTTCTTTGAAAATAAAAACAAACTGAAAACGATGACTCTATCTTATTCATGTTATTGATATAGTTGACATCTTGAAACACTGTTTCTATTACTCGTCTGGTGTGAATTGCGTTCATGTGGAACAGATTCTTTTTTGTTCTATTTGTTTGTTAAAGCCTTGAAAAATAGATATACTCTGGTAGTTGTGGTTCAGAGTATAGCCAACACTAAGTGAGCTCATACAGCTATTGTACAGAGACTTGGTCAATGAGAATGGTCAATCCTGATGTCAGTTACTGAATGACATGTGCTTTTTGAGACGAACAATAATTTGCAATTGGGATGTCTAACTTACACTGAAATTGGCAGCCACGCCAGTACTCGTTACAACTCTGGGAACTTTATCCTCGTCTGACTGGCTGTTACTGTCAAAGGTGTAGTTCACAGCTGGTTTGCAGTCTGCAAAGAGCAATATGACTGTGTGAAAATACAAAAAATACAATGAAATGCGTTGACTTCACAGTCATGTTCTTACATGATAACGACATATCAGGGCTAATGGACTGCTTGCACTTGATTCAGTAGTAATCCTTACCATACAACATTCAACACAGTCTTTCATTGTTCGGTGCCATTATCATAGTAAACACTAGACAGTCACTTGTCTGGCTTTATTTGATATTCTGTTTGGTAGTATGATGTCCATAAAGAACTTAGAGATGTTATATTTCGTTATGCCACAATAGGGACTAACATTTGAATTAGAAAACTGATTTTCAAGTGGAAAATATTCTTCACAAAATATCCTGGATATTCATTGCATAAAGCGAAATCTTGTAGTAATAGGTCAGCACAAATCAGCCATCAGACTCTTCATGTTTACCTATAGGACACAGGTTGACGTTAAGTTCAAGCCTGTCAAGCTCACATTCACATACTCTCTCAGTCATCCCTGTACTAACATGATAATTCAACGTCTTGATACAAAAGGAATAGGAATGTCCATTCACTTATCTCATTGTGCGTCCTTTTCCTCCCACGTACCCATACTAAATTTTAATTCTATTTAATGAGGAAGATGTAGCAGTGCGTCCTCCAAGATAATCAGCTCTAGGAGATGGAAAGGCGTACAGAGAAGGCAAATATCATGTCTGTCCTGACGTTGTGATTGACCTCGCGACAGGGTATTTTTTTAACCAGTTGCTGAGCCATTTGTATGCACCATCTTTTTAAAAATATATCATGTTTACAATAAAACAAACTTCACTACGATGTATTATCTACATTACACTAAAACATTTTTTCATTACTGCAATATGAATAACCTAAAACGTTATAGATTTCTAATGTAGGCAGTCTCTAGGAAATATGATGGAAATCACACAAATAAACTTTTCTATTGAAATCATCAATGCAGTGAAAGAAGGACTTAAACACAAAGACAGAAGATTTTCTTTAAAAACAATTTTTTTTTACTTTGTTGATCTTTAAATACATTTGTTTTATTTGTTCCCTAGTTCTTCAATCCGTAACCATTTCTGATGCAAGAACATTCTAGGATGAAGTAATGCCGCATTTGCCAGATAGTGCTCCAGATTCTGTTTTAAAGAATTCTTATCACAACAATATATATTACATTCAATATTAAACATTTCAGAAGGACGGCTCCAGGTTTTATTCTCAGAAGTCTCAAATCTTAGTGCGATCTTTAATTTTTTTTTTTAATCTGAAATTGAAGACTTGTGCTACTGTTAGAGTAACTCACCAGTTGGTCTGAGGGTCAAGACAGGAACACAATGACAACGGCGTAGGTCCATGATTTCATTTGGCAGACATCTACTCCTGGACCATGGCACAGATTTATGCCAATATTCATTTAAGTTAGTGGGGTTGACTCGGAAAGGACAGCCGGCTGAGAGAGAATTTGATACAAGCATTCCAAAACTTTCAGAG
Source organism: Peronia peronii (assembly GCA_039654565.1). Taxonomy (NCBI): domain Eukaryota; kingdom Metazoa; phylum Mollusca; class Gastropoda; order Systellommatophora; family Onchidiidae; genus Peronia; species Peronia peronii. The sequence goes on from JBCEWB010859047.1 coordinate 11,144, forward strand.
TCGTTTCATGAAATTCAGTGTATATATATGCAGGAAGTAGATATGATGCACTACATTGTGGATGACATCTCTCATGTAACAATAAAGGGACATGATAACAAAAGGAGCAACAAAAGACTTGGAATTAGGACTGTAACAATGTGATGGCCACAGGCTAAAGAGAACATCTGTGAGCACATGAGAAAATCTATTTGAGAGCCATAGTTTTATTTCATGGTGAATGAATCAGGTCTGCATATGATGTTCCTGCAACCTTTTTCTTTTGGATAAATGAGTCTAAAAATCGCCATATAATATGCACGCTTTGATGACATTATCTTAGTACATCTGGCCCGGTAGTCCAGTAACAAGGATCTGTGCTCCCAGAAAACACCAACACTAATCTTTTTTTATTATTATTATTATTGTAAATATTGTTGTTCTGCTATTGCTGCCTTAACAAGGGTGTAACAGCGGTATGTATATGGACTTGCTGTCTAATCCATCAGCTGACAAAAATAAGTGAAAATAAAACTTGATTCTGGCAAATTCATTCAAAAAAGGAGTTAAAAGTTATCGGGGGTTATCCGAAAATGACTGCTCATGCGTATACATAATCTAAAATGTTCAACAGAACATGGGCACATCAATATTGCACTCAAATCTATGGTCAGGGAAAGAGACAACCAATTCTCCAAACTCCCCACACTGTCCCATTCCCATTAAGGTTGGGGGGGGGGGGCGTCCTGAAATATGGATTTCGCTTTTTAAAAAAAATGCGATTTTTGGGTTTATGTTTTCTCTTAAAAGTCTTGCCATTCATGAGTATAAAGATGGTATCAAAAAGTGGATATGTCTATTCTAACGTATTTGACCCATGGCCATTCGACGGGTGTCTCGGCTTACTGTCAATCAGGAGTTGGCTCCCTCTGGCTGCTTTATGCAATCATGGATCATCACTATTTGATAATATACTAACAAAGAGTGCACAAAACACTTAATTATGACCTCTTCTAGCAATATCTTGAGCACCAGTGCTCCAAAAATGGAGATGGGATGAGCACTCTGATGCGAAAAAAAAAAAAGCTGCTGATCACGCAGTGTAAGTTTTCACTAGGCGCTCTAAAGTGAACACGCACGTCTTATAAATAGTAAAACTTTCCTTTCTTTCTGCTGCTTCAACGCTCAGTTATGGATTATATGCCATAGTAAAGGTCAAGACACTCTTGGTTTGGACAGAAAAAAATACAGGGGCAACATATAAGCTCTCAAGAACCCGAAAGTGACTATGTGGGAGCCTTATAATGATGGGAGTGGCGAACAAACTTCGAGAAAAGATATGCTCAGAAAGCCAGGAAACGTCAATAAAATGCAGAGAAGTCATGAAGAGGGGGTTAGTTTGTTAAAAAAAAAAAAGGGATGATTTGAGGCTAAGAGCTGAACAGAAAACTCTCCATCTCAATTTTTCACTGAAAAAAAAAAAAAAGACCAACATAAAAACTTTAAATGCGTTTTTCTCAAAAACCGTTTTTTTTTTTTTTAATCAGTATTTTGCTATCTACTTTTTTTTATTTCTGAACGGATTCTAACCAAATTTGATATACATCATTTTCACAAGATAAAATAAACTACTACGATTTTGCTTTGCCATTCAGTTCGTAAATTTTAGAGAAAATGGGTTTTTAGTATGAAAAATCGCCGAAATTTGAAATTTCATTACTTGGCGTTTTTAAAAAATTTCTAGAAAATTTTCTCTTGCATAGGAGGAGCTGTAAATGTGCTGTTTGTTAGATATTATGCCAAACAACATGTGTACCAATTCTCATCAAGTTTCGTTAGAATTTGGTGGAGGAGATATATTTTAAAGTTAGCCATTTTAGAGACGCCATGGAACCGTTTGGGAAAGTTGTCCTCTTATTTGAATATGCTAAATTCGATGAAAAAATTAAAATAGTCTATTTTTAATGATAAAAAAAATCACCTTCGCGCCCCCCCCCCTCCTCCGCCCCTGCCCCTCAAATTATTGTAAATTTTACACTATGTTATCTACTGCACACTCACTGTTAGGTATATTACAGGGACGATTGACATCAGGTCCACATCCTACATTACAGCTGGTATCGTTGACACATGTCTGAGAGGCTTCATCGAATCTCTGACCACTTGGACAGCAACCTTTACCAACCAATCTGCTCGTGGCACCACATTGCCAGTATCCTCGGCAGGATGACAGATCAGTATAGCGTCCATTTGGTGATACAGAGTCACAACGATCTGCAGATATCATCACATGATTTAATGAAACAAACTGTAAAATGAACACATGTAGAGTTTCATTACTTTTAGTCTAATTTAATAGCTAAGTCAGTGGTGGTACTGATAAGTCCTATTACTGCTACATCGTCCATCTCTTCACATTGACAAAATCAGCGGAGGGAATGTTAACAAGTGATGTCTCCGTAACTACAAATTAATAATTTAACCAATGATCTAACGAAACAAGATGATTATATATATCAGGGAAAAATCTATTGCAATCTCACATGTGGCATAATTAACAAAAGTTTGCAATCATGCAAGTATAACACTATATGAGACTCCTTGCTCTGTGCTCAAGCATACATTCACTGTAGATTCCTTTCCAAGAACAGCTCGATCAGAGTGAACTTGGTGGAGAGCTTAAATAAACTTGTTCTGCTTACCGCTGGCGCAAATGCCATTATTGGGGAAGTCACATCCCCTCCAGCCATTGGGCCGCGTGATGTAGTAGGTACCTGCAGGACAGGTCATGATGTACGGCTTGAAAACAGTAGGCCTTGCTTGATTAATCAGCGAAGAACTAATATCGGGTTGACAGAAGACGTACAAGTCACAATAGCCAGGCACGCCAGCGTGGTAATGGCCATTGATATACAAGCAGTCATCACACAGCTCGGCTGTTGAGAAATAAAACTCTTGAAAAATATCTCATGTCAGTTTTTAGTCCTAATTATAAATATGTCATAAAAATACAAATATTAATCATAGACAGAACAAATTACCTTAGAGTTTAATCCGTTCGAATACAGACTATTATTTCTACCCCCACTTTCATTTCACGGAAAGAGCCAAAACTGGAGCAGCTGACTTTCTGTGATACACCCATGGTATTATCTCATTCGTGACATCTGTACACATAGACGCAGAGGTAGCAGTCAAGAAAGACCGTTAAAAAGCAGAAAAGAAAGTTATCATCGCGGACATCATTTCACCTAGTTGGTTTGTCCTACAATGTGATATACATGGTTTTAAAATATGGGCCAGTGTGCTGACCCTACCAACACTTAGCTTGCTCACTTTCATCATCCTACCTAACACTAACAATGTACTGATAGGTTGTAAAGCAAATCCATATTTAAGTAAAATCCTCGAATTCTCTCCAAATATATTTCTAAACAGATTACACAGACAAATCCACATACCTCCTACAAATCAAATATGAGTATCATTATTTGTAAAAACACATTCGTCACTTAAATGTTACCTAACTGAACTTGAAAATTTCATAATACAGTGGTTCTTTGATGATACAATGAACATGAGATTTCGCCAGCGCAGGTCTAGCCTACATAATATTTACATAGTAGATCTCTCATCTGTAAGAAGTGCCTGTTCAGGTGATATGAGCATGGTGCCTCAGCTGTATTACTAGAAGTCCAAAAAGTGTCACCTGGTTGAATTAGCCCCAGTGTTATCAACAACAGAAATGGTGATAAAAAAGGCACGGATAATATAATAATATACTCACGTTGTAGTTCAATCTCACATCGAGAGCCAGCGAATTGTGATGAACAAGCACAGAAGCATTGGTCATTACAATCTCTGTATGCCCTCTGGTTATTTTCACAGGTCAGCACACTGGCAGGACACGGTTCAAATGTAATTATTGGATCTGTGGACATGGACAGTATGGCATTAGTGGTAATGATGACCTTCCTGGGCACTGAGCATTTGCATAACCATATGTGATGTGTTAAAGATCTAAAACACAGGAATGGAATCACTCTGAAAATCATTCCCTTCTGACGGTATAAATGCTTTCCTTCTGTCTCCCATCCCCCCCCCCCCCACCCCCACCCCTCCTTTTCTGTTCGATGGTGGAAATGGAACGAAGATCTTGAATTTTGTTAGGGAGCAGAAATTTTCCCTCTGCTAATATTATCTAAAACACAGATCAATGGAGCATTTAACCATATTTGCAATTTAGAGTCAATTTCACAAATTGAATTGAGAGTTTCGGACATGAGAATGGAATACAGGTCAAACCATTAATAACAATTTACCCGAAAACAACATGTAGTACTGGAAGGTCAATGCGTCACGAAGGTATTTGCATCACCTGGTATGCGCATTGTGTCAGGTTGCACCAATTTGCACCAAAATTGGCCATTGAAATCAACTAATTTTGGTTTAGATTGGCGCAGTCTCACATAATCAAGGAGTTTATACTGTTATACTGGAGTGCGGACTCATGACAACAAAACACCATGTGTCTAGCGTGCCAGTACTAGGCGCCATGGCCATGGTGTTAGACTTAGTATTGCTATACTTGAGCACGGAGTGTCGTCAATACTTTTAAAATCTTTTCTTGTAAACAAACGGTTTCATTATTTAATTTTTTTTTTAATTACCAAGAGCTACAGCAAAAAAAATTACAACAGACTTGCTATCGTAAGATAATGGCAGTGTGAATTCGTTTTGAAATAATTTACACGTGGCAATATAACAGCAACGGCGTTAAATGTTAACGTTAACTAGGTTTCTTGCCTCCATGGGCATGGCTCCACATTCGGCACGCGTGATGTCATCA
>JBCEWB010859269.1:0-15970 GCA_039654565.1 Peronia peronii
CAGCAAAAATTGGCAGCTTCTAAAAGCCGAGATAATCCTATCTTCTATGGATTGAAAGGCTTAAGAAAAACAAACAAACACCAAGAACAAGAAGGAAAAACAATAAATTATCGCCAGTCTCACGAAGGAGTGTCTTTTATATACCTGATACCATCTTTTTTTTATGCACAAAACGAGAATTATCTTCTCACAAAGCGGCGTCTCTATATGTCTATGTCATTCTTACGGAATTACAGTTCTATAATTTTCGTGTGAATGTAACTGCTACTTCTCAGCTTTATTACGGTCTCGCCCAGAAATGTATGTTTAATGATATCCATTTTCGTGGGATGATAGGTGAAATGAAAGAAAAATGTAATACACATATCGATCTTTTCAAATCATTTTTATGAACTTTCAATCGTATCTTGGTAAAGGTAAGGTATATTTATAATTTTCACACCAAACCTGGTGCTTGACATGACGGGTCCCTGTGATGGTATCCAATTTCACCATGAAACACAACAATGATATGAAAGGCTGAAACTAATCCTTGTCTAATCTAGACAGATGATCTTAACAGCGTCAATGGAGGAGCCACTTTATTGGGCTGACATCTGCATCACATCCCTGCCCTGAGGTTAAAAAAAAAAAACCCAAAAAACAACGTGTAAAACGTTCATTGTGGTGTATTCTATACTACTGTGTTTCATTTGTCTTCTTGTTTGTTTGTTTGTTTGTTTGTCTTTGTTATGTAATGTCTTGTTTTTAGTGGCTTCCCCCATTCAAGGTTGTAGTTAGTTTTCTTGTTATTGTTCTTCTTCTACTTCTTTCTGTTCTTCTTTCTCTTCTTTCTCTTCATTTTTCTCTCTTCTTCTTTTTCTTCAAATATTCTTCAAATATTTCTCTTTTTCTTCAAATCGTCTTCTTCATCTTTTCAGTCTTCTTTGTCTTCTTTTTCTTCAAATTGTTTTTTTTTCTTCACACCCTCTTCTTTTCCTTCTTCTTCCTTTGGTCCGTCTCTCTTCCTGCGTTTAATTTTGTATATTTTCTTTCTCTACCCATTATATTCTCTACCTTCTCGTCAACATTTCCTTCTTATCATCTCTTTTTGCCGTAATTCTTTCCTTAGTGATCATTAAAGCCCTTTCATCCTCCGATCTAGACAAAATTTGCAAAATTTAAGCATAAACATGTCTACTTAGAGTTTTATTTCATCTCAGAGTTCACACTTTGTGACAAGCCAGAATTCTTGAAATTCAGAATTCTATTTGAGCATTCGTCAAAACCAAATTCATGCATGAATTTGCTAACATCATCGTATCATTCATTGTCCAGGAGAACAAAATATGTGCCAGGTGTTATGAGAAAAATATAAATAGGCCTAGCTCGCATTCTGCAAAGAACTGAGTTTAAATATAAGAACTCTTATGTAAAGATGTTGAAATGTAAGCTAACTATAAAACAGTTAAAGCCTTGTGAATGTTGAAACACACACACACACACATACAAAATTATTTCATTTTTTATTCACAAGTGAATTCGACTTCCACCGAAGTATAATTTTCTTTGTCGATAAATTTCTCAGAAGGCTAAATGTTTTCATTGGTAAGCCAGGATTGAATTCTACTAAGTACAACCAGAAGCTGCCTGTCTTTATTTTGGTAACGTTAAACGCCACACAATAATCGGCAAAAGTATCGTGAAAGAGTGGGTCGAAGACATCACAGCAGAAGGTATGCATGTGTAAAGCGCGATTGTTCCCACGTCGTCGGGCTCAAAGCCAAAGAAATCTTAAGTGAACTTCCTCAAGAGTTTTGTATCTGCACGTTGAGGACCTACCACTGAATGCAGAGCATACACAAGGGCCAACGGCATTTTGCCCTCGCTGAGACTGTAATTAGTGATGAAAAAATGAGAAGAAAATTATAGGCTTTGGAGGAATTTGCTCTATCCAGCCAAAGACATTACTGAGACCACATTAAAGTGCCATTTGTTATATTTTGCAGATCATATCTTAAAAGATCATAACCTTAACACTAAACCACTGATCGAGCAATGCGGCCGAGCGGCGCATTTGCTATTAATCGGGTCAGTGGTTTTGCGACATGTTTTTTTTTACTGTGAGGACAGCATTGTTTATGGGCATTTATAGGCACTGCAAGGTACAAATGGTGTTAATCCCAACATGTCGCACAAAGCCGAGCATGATAAACGACTACCCGTTTTCTTTCCTAGGACCAAAGACCTGCATGGCTGCTGCATCTGGGAAGGCATATTTCATTGTCTACGTGTAAACAAATCCATTGGGCATAAAATATATTTATTATGTCTGTAACAGGTCACAAAACCCGGATGAGAACGATAATAATAGCTCATCGGCCCTTGTGACTTCTCTTATTTCGTCTCATTTGATCGTTCACGTGATAAAGCGACGCTTGAGCTAAATAAATTAACTACACCCAGAATTTGATACGACATAATTATTTTTTACTAGTGGTCACCTAAGGGCATTGTGGTTCTATCCTGCATTTCCATGGCATTAAAGGTATAGGACAACCTGAAATGAAGGTACCTAGTTAATCCTGACAAATGACTCCCCAGGTGCAAAAGAAAAATCAAACAATAACGGGACTCTTTTTTTTTTTTTTTATTCCATTTTAAACCATTGAAGAAGCTATGATTCTAACACTTTGAAATGATTAACTGTACATCAGCTACCATGATTGATATAATTAAAACTGTGAGTCATGGACTTGGAATAGAAATGGTATATAAATACTACAACCATTAATCATTTTTGAGTGAGGCTGTAAGATTTCATCTGCCCATCTGAAGGCATTTCTCAAAATCGGCAAAGGCACTCGGGTGTTTCAGAAGTAATCCTTGAACATTATTAGATTTTCAGCATTTTCTACCTAAAAGAGGGGGAGAGATAACAAAAGGAAAGAAGAGGACTCAGGTTTATTAACTAAGGTTAGGAAATATCAGCTCAGAGAATGGAAGATTTGACAAGAGGCTATTAAAATGGCATGCAGAGCTCATCTTATTATATTTATTAATATTATTCGCCAAAGATTCTTCTCCTTTTGAAACATCAGAGAGCATGAGGCAAAATGACATTTCAAATATCAAGGACTTAGAGGCAATATACCATTTCAAATATCATAGAACTTGAAGCAGTATACTATTTCAAATATCAAAGAACTTGAGACAATGTACCAAATAGTTTCATGTATATTCTAAATGGAAACTCTTCTAGATGACTGAGTCGTTCCAGTATGCCCTTCTGAAAAATAGACTGCAAATGTACTTCTAATAAACTTCTTAGGCTTTCCAGAAGACAGTGTGTGAATTTAGCATATATCGCAAATCAGTATTAATTTGTCGGGATTCAAGTGAAAAAGACAGGCAATAGCTAAGGTTATCAAGTGGTTCTATCGGAGTTTCAAGGTCTTCCAGTGTCCGCCTAACGCCTCAAGGGTAAGAAAGAATAATATGATAGAGTGCCAAAAGTGGTTAAAATGGCCCGTTATTGTCAACATGAGTGGGCCAGAAATGCTGTTATGGTTCTCCCCTCCCCCCCCCCCTTTTCCCCTTTTTTTTTCGCTTCGCCCTTTCCTCTGTTCTAGTGCAGGTGTGCGAACAGAAAACTGCGACAAACAAGTGGAGCGTAACTGCACTCTCTTGCACCTTCCAGGAGAAGGGGCATCAATTATGATTTATGGCAGATGGTTCCCCAAAACTCTGCCGCGTGGGGTGGAAGCTTATTTATATGGTGTTATGATGAATGCCGTTAATCTTTGCCCGATGGACGGCGCGAGGGTGTTGTGCAGAGACGTGTTGGCTGCAGAGGAAAAAGTGTTGAAGCTGTGGTCTGTGGAAACCACAAGAGGGGAAGATGTGAGGGCACTCCATGAATTGCAGGCCTCCTCATCTCATGGTCTACCAAAAAAGTAAACGCTCCTTGTAACTGAAAAGTAGAAAACTGTGAGCCCAACTATTACCAATACTTGAGGTTCTTCACATTAAAAACTGGAACAAAATGATTTTGAAATGTATTTTATTATGCGATTAAATCACCATCCGCTGTCCATTTGGTATAAGCGTTATCCCAGGCCTCGTCTTTTTTTAAGAATAACTGCATCTTCAGTATCAATTGTAACATTTTAACAGAAATGTTTTTGAAATAGATATCATTATTTAGGCTATTTTTAACTTTGAAAAAAGAAGAGGAAGAAGAAGAAGAAGAAGAAGAAAAAGAATATTGTATAAAACTGGTATAATAAGGTGTTTTTTTTCTTTTTCTTTTGTTTTTTCTTTTGTTTTTTTTCTTCTTTTTTTTTCTTCATTATAGCGAAACTCACTTGGGCATTGTAGATCTCACTGCGTAAAAGAGCATTAGGATTTCCTGCTAAGACGATGAGCTTTCACAGTATACTGAAGTCATATATCCCATTGTGCTTTGTGAGATCATTTATAACGAGAGCTATCATGTGATCAATTGAGGCTATTTTGTTTTTAGTTTATAACTTCTGCATGTTGCCGACCTATGCTCTTTGCAAATGACCTTATAATGATCTGGTTGTGCGTTTTTATCTAGGCATGGTTTTCTACATATATAGGGACCACTTGACCTCAAGACCTGTTTGCTATAAGATCATTTTAGATCAATAGAAAATAGAACACAGAGAATTGTGATTGCATGGCACTACAGAATATAATACGATGTGATACACAAAAGTTGACTTGCTGCAAGTGGAAACTTATTCTATGACTAGACTTATTCTTAGATGTCTGATCGTTTCACTTTCAACATTTCCAGTCTATATACCTGAGCAAAAATCAACAGGACTTGACTCACTGTGTTTTCTTGATCCAGTACAGTTTGTACTCTTTCAGGCGTAGCCTGGGAAACCCTGACTAAAGTGTTCCATTAGCTGTTCTCGGATTATGTCAAGATAAATATAAAAATCAAGACAATTCCTAATAAATTCCTGAGGATACTCCCACTATTTCTATCGACCATTTTTGATGGGAACGCATTTATTTTGCTTTCTTCAATTCTTGGCTGTGTGAACCAAATTCTCACAGTCAATAATATGCTTTTCCCCTGTCTGACTGCACATTGTTCTCGTCCGTTCTTTGGGTGCCTAACTGCTCTACAGAGGGAAGAAAGAGAAAATAGCGGTCTTCTTTTGACACCAAATAAACCTTTTCTCAAGAATCTCTCCATCCCAGTGCATGGTTACCGTATGCTCCAATTTTTATCGAATCAGACTAATGGCTATTTCATACGCCTGGCGTTCTCCCCAGATCTCAAACTCCCTGAGATGGCCATTCATTCCGTTCTCCATCATCTAACCAATCTTTACGGATGGCTTAACAGTTGCAGTGAGAATTCACAGACATGTATTCATACCTGGAGAGGATCCACGTGAGTTCCCTTATACCTGCATTATAAGCAGTTGCAGAGTCGTTTTGAACAGAAGAGCTTTGACAATAAGTAAAGCTTTGAATACCAATATAAAATCAGTTTTCGCCGTAAATCAAATTTAGATGGACATTATTTTCATTTAGTTGGAAAGAGTCTTTATAGAGAGTTTACACATAGAGCTGGTGCCAAACAGAGCTAGTTTTAGCTTTTAAAAAAATAAACATAGTAGATTTCAGATAACTGCGAATAGCTTAATTAAGTAAACACAGTTGATTCCCAAGTTTGGAAATTGAACTTCATTGAATTTAGCCCACGCCTTTTGAATGAAAGGTCTGCTCCATACTGATAGATTTGGATATATCTCCTTTTTTTATCCTCAGAATTACTCATGTACAAGAAAATGATAGATCTGATGAGTGTCTGTAACCAACCCCATTTGTGTCATAGGTTTTTCAGATGAGGCAATTTCAAGTCTGAGGAAAACAAAGCTGGATAGGCCTATACTGAACATACTTTTTAAAGGTCTTTCACAAATTATTGTTCTTACTGCTATTTCACGGTTGTTATTAAAACTGGTGAAATAAAATCTGAAGACTAAATCTGAAAACTGCATATCACAATAAATAGATCAACTTTTATAGAGTTTACCCCCACTGGGTTAGTTGCTTCTAATCAAGCAGAATGGCACGTAGTACGTGCATTGGGTATGTTCACAGTCCCATGCCATTTAGAATTTGTTTTTGAATAAATATACTTTTTAATGGCTCATAGCGCAAAAGAAAAAGCCAGATTGAGATGAATATAGTGAAAGAATAGTGAAAAAAGCATGACATTACTATGCATCGTTCTTTAGATATGTGTGTGCTGTTGCGTGCTTCTTGTCTTCCAACTGATAGGTTTCTGTGAAACTAAGTCTACATATGAAGTGTGGATCTTCAGAAGAATAGGGAGAGAAAAGTTGTAAATAAAAAAAGACAGACAGTTAATGTTTGTTTGTTTTTTTAAGTTAATCCAGGCTTACTATAAAATAGTAAAAACGAGAGAGTAATGTTATTATGGTCATGTTGAACGCCTAACAGCAATCTGCAAAAGTAGACGGCACCAGAGCGAGAGCTGGCCAAGGAGAATATTCTGGACAACACCAAGGATTGAACGAGAATATAAAGGATTGCACCAAGAGCGCCATCTCGCCTCGATCGCGTCAGTGATGACACCAGAAGAAGAAGAAAGAAAATAATTAAACAAAAAAGCGCCGTCGTCTGTGCATGTCCTCTCTCCCAGCTTTTCGAAATAACAGTAACAAAGTCATTGTCACAATGTGCAGTGCAGGTCTACGGCATCGTCCGCACTGCATCCCTATGCTGCTCAAGAACGTGAGTGTATTGTCTTCAGTCTCCCTCTGTCATTTTTTCCATGTGACTAATAGTTCTGTATCAATGTGACACGGGCAAAACTACAGATGCAGGCAGCATGTAGACAGGCATTGATGGGTTGGTTGGTAAGCAAGAGCCATAAGCTGCACCAGTTTTGTCAAAACTAAGCAGGGAGGCTTTGTGCTATTTGAGGGTGTCAAATAAAACGTTTCATTCAGCTAAACTGCCATGCGCAACATGACGTCGGGGCCCCACAGCTAGCGCTACTTCTGAATCAATGAACTGAGCGCGACTTACTCATCGTTTAACCACTCAGGCATTTAGCATCCCCTCAAGGTGACCGCCGAGGCGAATAACCATCTAGATGGACAACCATCTTTTTTTTAAAGGTCATTTACACTCACTTTAGTCGACCGATATTCTAGTGGCCAACAAAAGCAGAAGCTTATCTTCTATAAATTATCCGGCATTCTTGCGCTCCCCTTTAAGTGCGGGCTGAAAGAGTTATCGGCCATTCCATTTTGTATGAAGTGTTTGCCGATAACAAAGATCAACGTATGTTAATAATACATCATTTGGAAGGGGCTCTACCACTCCAGTCAAAAGGAGCCGATCACGAAGGTTTTTGTTGTTTAGGAAGAAAATGTTAGTGGCATCTTGATAAGATACGCCGGCGCCCAACAGTCCGCTGTTCTCTCGCCCCGTCTGCTGACAAGTAAACGTCCCCTCGAGCGACACTAATTTATTGAGGTGTAGATGAACGGCCATGAGTTTAATGGGCCCTATACTTCACCAATACTTCGACAGACAGCGAGCGTCACCGAATATACTGTATGCTGAAGGCTAGAGGAAGGATGATGACAGAAAAAGGTGTCTGTGGGAAGGGAGGGGGTGTAGAATACAAGTGACTTGTAATTCTTAATGTTTAACTCTAGCAGTATCAAAGGTCGGACCTGATCGATGGCATGCTCACCGTACCTTGTATAAGACCTTGTACCAAATGGCACACAATGCAGTAATATTGATATGGTGCTTGCCACATAGGCCTAACTATCAAGTCTTCAAATGACTGGACCTAACCATTTTACAAAAACAATGTAGTCGTTTCTTCTGACACTCTTAGAGTTAATAAAGGAAGGAGGTTAAAAGATGTTCAATACAGTCGGAGGCCAAGGGGCTTACAGGGTTTTGGCTTACAGAATTTGCTCGCATTCGTGGGAAAACGTCATTTTTTGGGGATTTCCCGCGATCTTGATTCGGACAGGAGGAGGACTATTACACCGCGTTCACGTTAGACTGGACACTGACGGAGACCGACAGACACCGACGGAATGTTTCCGTCCGGGTCGTGAGAGCAACTCAAAAACGTAAGCTACAAAGAGAAAAAAACAGAATACCTGCTCATCGTTAGACCCGGACGCCGACTGAATTTTGTCGATAGCGCATGCACCTCTCGAAATCGTCTGTCCTGGCAAGGGAAGTAATTGACGTGTTGATTTATCTAATAGAGTTATATTCCTTTTCCCGCCCTTCATTTTAAAATAGCTATTTGGAATTAGTGAATGGCTATTTCCTCTTATGCACTTTTACTGCGTAAGGAAGATTTTCCACACCAATGCACTTTTTCTATCTAGGGAAGATATCCCTTACTTTGCAGTGTGCATTTTAATACAGTTTGACAATGCCTTCTCAAACAATATTTCGCCTCTGAATATCATAGTATGACGTATGTAATTCTGTTGGCTATGGTTATGATTTGCATCAGAGATGATTACATTATTTGGCAACATTCAAGACGCAAAAACTAAGAGCTGGATTCCTGTTTTGATTGACTGACAAGTACACGAGAGGGTGCGATATAACTCATTACTATTTGGTTTCGTCAAAATAAATAAATAAACAGATAAATAAATAAATATATAATAAATAATCATAATTTATACGACTAGGGGAAATTTCTCCGATAGTTAAGGGGGAGGGGGCGGGCACCTGGATTGACCAGTTAGGCGTCAAATGTCGATTTCCGTTTTGTTTTCATTTGTACGTATGTATGTGTTTTTGGAAAGAATAACCATTTCTGTACCAATTATTCCAAATTCTCCATATAACTAGTAAATTATTTATTACAGACTTGTGTAAGTAAGGGGGTAAGAAGAAAAAACGTTAGGGAATAATTCCCTACGAAATTGAAGGAAAAGATGATGTCACCAAATCTGTTAGTATGTCACAACCGTGGCAAGACTGGTATCAAGATGTCTCAACCCTTCCGTAACCCCCTCCGTATGGGGTGAAGGGTAAAGGCCATAAGAAGAAACAGTGCAATAGGAGAGGAATCAATGTAGTATGTTTCCAGTGGTGTAATAGTAAACTTTAATAGTAAATTGACATCGATAAATTATGCATACTACATACTCTCATGGCGAGGCAATGTTCATTGCTTTCCGGCCGCCATCGTATTGGCTCGGCTTGATAACCTGCAGCTCATTTGTTGCCGATCGGACAAAGGTCAAAGGGCGGCCGTGTTCGTGAAGGCACACACTGACTTACACGTGGTATATCCGAGTGTCAACATTGGCTCTCTATGTTCCTTGTTACTTTGAATATGAGAATTTTTCACGTTCTGTTCGGTAAATTTGCTATTTTATTCCTGAAGCATTGTAAGCTCAGGAGCCCAGATGCCCCAACAAAAGCTTTCATAATTCTCTGTGATTACGGTCTCCAAAGACAAATTCAATATGAGATCGTTGTGAGCAGGACCAGCCCTATACGTCTGTTCAATCGGGGCCGGAAGTTGCGCGGCGCCCAGGGTCTGTTTATAATTATGTTTATGCATATTAAGAGACACTGTGATTGGTGAATAGATGATTGATACATGTATTAGAGACAACGTGATTGGTGATTAGAAGTTCATTGTAGTTCCATAGTCTTTGATTTGTTATATGATGACACAAATAATGATAGCAATAAAGGTATTATCTTTTTAGGAGGCCAGAGAAAATATATTTCACACCTGCAAAAAGAGAGAATGCAAGAGGAAATGTGTGATACAGTGGGTAGTTCTGTTTTGTTTTGTTCTGTGTTGTTTTGTTTTTTTTTTAGTTTTCATGCAACAGTGGTCTGACTCCTGACAGTTAGAAGAATGATAATCGGGGTATTGGAAATAACTGATTTGAAGAAAAATATGATAAACGGAGCAATGGTGTGGAGAGAATGGTGGTTAGATTTGGTCTAGACGTAGTTTTGGGAGATTAAGTAACCAGTTGTTACGTTAATTAATGCGAGAGGTCAGTAATTTATAATGAGAGAAGGTCATGCTGAGAGTAGTAGTTAATGGGATATCAGATAATAGAACACTGGATAGTCTACAGTTATACAGAGTTGCAATAAACAGAAACTAAAACCTATCCACTCTATGGCTATTCTGTATTCCTCGTTGATCCTCTCTCCTCTCCTCTAGTTAAAAGAAAAATCGAGTTATAAAGAAAAAGGACAAAGTATCCTTAGTACAGTGCAATATGGCGCGTCTATGATTTTCAAGCCAAACAAGAAAATTATTCGGCGGGGCTTGCAAAACAAAGAAGTAGAGAGAAAAAATGGCATAAACAACTCTGGAGAACAAATTCTGCTTTTCTCAAAGTCTTTGTAGTTTTGATCCAATCCTATTTTTGCATGAAACTCCAATGCCATACACAGGTCCACACTCACGCAGACACACATGCACACATGGCCACTTGCACTAGCGCACCAAAATACATGTTAAGAAGGTCCAGGACTCCAGTTTAACAGAAAGAGAATCTAACAGAAAGAAATGCCAATTCTTTGTCAAATGCTAGAAAATTGGCGGGATGAATTCTTTAATCTGAGCAGTTTTCATTGATGCATGTTATTTCTCTTTATTTTGTATTACAGCTTTTGGAGATAATTCTTTTCACGTGGATAACATACACACGTGATTTTTTTTTCTTTTTTTTTTTTTTTATGCCGACCAAATTTTCTTGAACGTTGAGAAGACGG
The DNA here is from genome assembly GCA_039654565.1 of Peronia peronii. Classification (NCBI taxonomy): domain Eukaryota; kingdom Metazoa; phylum Mollusca; class Gastropoda; order Systellommatophora; family Onchidiidae; genus Peronia; species Peronia peronii. The sequence continues at coordinate 10,804 of JBCEWB010859269.1, forward strand.
GCCCATATTCTCCCTGAAGATATTAACTCGTCGTGTGTGTGAGTGAGTTTTCTGGTTTTTTTTTCTTTTTCTTTCTTTTTCTTTTTTTTGTGTGTGTGTGTGTTTTTTTTTCTTCATTTTTTAGTTCTGCAATTTAGAGCATTTTCTTTGTGTATTATTTCCATCTGCTCAAGCAGTTTGTTTAAAAGAAGCAGAATAATCTTTGTATCGTGTTCAGAACTGAGCACAAGTCTCTCTGCCTGGTGTTGAGGAACGTGAGTCGACAAGATGTAGAAAGAAAAATCGAAAGAATAAGAAACAAAGGAAAATTCAGATTAAAAATATTAATCATACATGCTCGAAAACAAGCTCCAACATGTCTTACTTTTTTTTTTTTTTAAATTTTCTAGAAAACGTTCTTTTAAATAGCGTACTTTTCCATTTCAGATCTTTTATAGGATTATAAGCATTGAGAGCCACACGTATTTAGATTTTGCCCAATAAAAAGCCTATAAACGTTCATTGACAATTTCATTGGCATCATCCATGATCAATAGCAGATAGATTTTGCTCCAGAGTAATTTTAGAGCAAGAAAATGATATGTTGTTGAAACATTTTTCCCCCCTTTTTTTTTTTCTTTTTTTTCTCCTTGTATCATTTTTTTTTCGAGATCTCTGATGGAGAGGGACAAAAGATTGGCAGATCATATTTGCATTCGTGTCAAGAAAGGGTGAGTGCCAATCTGTTCATGCCGATACTCAACGCCTTGTCTTCTGTGGCCTGTTTGCCATCTGTCGAACTCAGTTAATCCCGCCATCGTACGGAATTTCGAAATTTTCTTTGAGTTTCATGCAGTGTGAGGGGAGGTGAGTCGCAGAACAGTTTCATTTTCACCCTCAGCATGGTTGTCGCGTGCCCTCATTGTTAATTTATGGCACAGGGTCATACTCAAAGCGCGTGCCGAGATGCGTGATTTTATCAGAGCAGAGCGTTTGCTGAAGACTTCAAACATAATTAAATCATACAGTTAATTGTTAGCATTGTGCATCAGCCTCTTACTAAAAACTTCACACCAGCCCCTCTCTTTGACAGGGATGATAAGGATCGATGATAAATCAACTAAAAAAAAAAAAATAATTTTGCTATAATCTAATATAAAAAAAATAAGAAGACCACAAAATAAATACGTTTCGAGCCCACCCAAGAGATAAAAGTCAATTTAAAAAAGAATACCGAGTTGGAGATCTTTGTTCATTTCAATGTCTTTAAAGACAAAAATGCAGGAACACTTTAGGTACGCATTAATTTCTAGCTAATAATGGATCGTTCACCAGATCTATTAAAATTTGTTTTTATGGGAACCACAAGCATCAATGATAAAAAAATACTTTTAAAATCTTGAACATGTTTAGAACACACTAGCCACTATACTTAGATGCAAGTTCATGGACGGCTTTGAAACACTGAACGTTGAATTTTTTGAGGTTTTGGAGAAAGAAAGGGGGGGGGGGGGGCAGGCTTTTACAATGACTGAAAATCGCTACTGTTTGTTCTTCATTTCTGCTTTGTGCAAAGTGGACCATAGTTTAGTCAGCAGGCGAATTGATTCTTGCTTGGCTGAATATTCATCCTTCTGTGATCAGTAATTGGTACGTGACACTATACCCCCTTTTTTTTTATTCCCCCCCCCCCCCCGACCTATGACCTGATAAGTTTTAGATAAACCTTTAATTTACTGACGTGCTTTGGCTACAACAAAGTCTTGGCCAAAGCTGTCTTTGAAATCAAAATATCACAATTTGCCATCTTCAGTTATGGTAGTGACACTAACGGATATTGAGCCATACGTGGACAAGTGCCAGGTAAATGAATACTACTACAAATGTATACACGAAGAAAACGAAGAAAATACATTTTTCATAATATGTTTTTCCTGCAATGGTGGGATAAACCATGCTTTTCATATATGACATGACAGCCATTCTATTTTTTTCGTCTTTTTCCATTTTCCTTCTTTCAAGCACTGACTAAATCTTAGAATGGGACAATTGAAGTTTGCACACAAGGCCAGCCGTGCGTAAAACGGCTGGAGTCTTAACTCTAAGCTCTTCACAACCAGAGGCTTGTGCCAGGCACCGCCCAAACTCAAGCCGATAATGACCGGATCAAGTCAAAATTTTAGACATTTACAAAGTAAATGTGGCTTTGGCTTCAGCAAGTGATACGATCCAGCTTTGTACACTTTTCACTCTCTCTAAATCTGTTCCATTATGTTGTCCTCCCCTTCCACGCGGCTGGCACGCGAACGTAATCTCGTGATGTAATGATGATGCCAGGACGGAATATACTCAACTCAGATATCCACCTCCGTATAACTATACGTTGACAAAATGTCTTCTTCACAAAAACGCTGTTCTACAAAAGTAAGTTTGATTTGAGAGCTGTCTTTCCTATGCTGTTAACTAAACGCATCTTTTAGAGAAAGAAGTGGTGTCATAATCTGTCTCCTAACATTATGGAAAACTGTATTCGACTCTGTAGGGAAAATAACTTAATTAACTGTTTTGTCAAAGTACTTCAGCACTGGCTAATCAGAAAACGCCGTAGGATGGCATTTGACTGCTCAGCCCTTGTGGCTGTGGGCACCTCGTCACTACCTGTCCACGCCCGATTGATCCCTGAGCTGGCCGAGCCTTTGAGATGAAACGCTTATTTTGTCGAGAGGCTGAGGGCTTTGTATGGGTGAACGATCACGGAGAATTATCCATCTCGACCTTACTCTCCTCCCTTGTTCAGGGCCTACCGTCGCTGCTTTTTCTCTCTTCCTTCCCCATTAAAAATAATAATTGTGAAATAATTCCAAGATGGCGACAAAGGCAGTTTTGTTCTGGTGGATATGTTTGTTATTTTATTTTGATCTTAATAAACTATGCATCCGCGCAAGGGCCATACGGATCAAGAAGGCATAGCAACATTTTTTTGTTAAAAATAAAAAAAAATGCAATGAATACTATTTCTTTGGGTGGTTGGTTTCATTCATACACACTGCAAAATGTTTGTACTTTTAAAGTGTTTTTTTTTTTTAAACTATTTTGTTTTGTTTATACAAGCGTTTTTTTTTTAAAAACTATTTTGTTTTGTTTATACCATCTTTTTTGTCTGATGGATGTAGTCAGGTCTTTTGAAATTCCCATAAACACTTTGATTTAATCTATTTCTAATACAACAGCTAGGTCCAACCGCTTCAAAGATGTGTTTTAAATCTTCAGAGATGTTTTGACTCAAAGCTGCTCCTTGGATTTTCTGCCATTTGTATCGGTATGCTTTAGATCAAAGATTTACAAAGTTTTCTTTGGTTGTAGTCGTCGGAATGCGCACGTTCTCCATCCTCTCATCCTGTTTCTCCCTATGCCTTGCCCCTTCGCCCCTTGAGAACGATATAAATATCCATAACTTATTTCTTTCTGCAAACCACTTTGGGATGTTTAGACATTCTTCATGGGTTTCTTTGATGATCAGTGACACGTTAATGGACCCACAAAAACACATAAAAAAGGCTTACAGAGGCGATAGACTAGCTTGGTATGTGATGAAATGAAAAAAAAAAATCCAACCTTCCCGTCGTTTGCTTTGTTGCTGTTGTTATTGTTATTGTTGTTGTTGTTGTTTAGTTAATTCTATTTGGCTAAGAGTTTCCTTTTATATAGATATGCATAGAAACTAAGAGAACGAGGGGAAGCCTTCACGCTTAACACATAGCTTATTCAATGTTATATTGTTCCAAACATGAGCGTCGGATATTCGGATATATTTTACTAAGGAGGCAATTCGAGACATTTATTTAGAATCTACACACAGGAGAGAACAAAACAAGTACAATAAAAATTATTTTGTGCCAACATTAGCTCATCTCGCCCATCATCCAATCTAGACTCTAGGCCATTGACTAAAGGCCTTCACTCAATTCCATTTTGAGGCAAATTCCCTTCATTCTAACAGTTACCACTATTCAGTAGGACACTACTCCTGACATTTCTTCCACGGATCAGACTCAATGGTCAGATCTAATGGACAAAGGTGAGTCATATTGAAAGGACGTTTGTGATGGTCAATAATTTGGGACCAACCTTGCTAGCTGCAGTTTTATACATCTTTATCCCGGCTTGACAACGATCATTTAAATAATTTAACCCATTCATTACTTTCATCTATATTCATTCCTTTTGTCGTCCTTTTTGTGTTAATCTATGATGACCTCTAGCAATCTTTAAACACCTAAACACATACTGCGTAATATGCGGCGTTACCTGTTAGTTTTTTTTTTTTTATTTATTGAACAGATAATGATTTATTTGTGTGATATAATAACTTAACATTCTCATTGTAACAACAGCAGTCAGATATAAAAGGTATATTTCTGACTTTGACTAGGTTTAAAGATTTGGCATAATCTTTTATCATTAATTTGGTGGTGCCAGTTTTAGGCCGGATTTAAGAATTTGATGTCTTTCATTTTTGTTTTCCAGTTATCAAGGACCCGCTAGGGAAACATTCTTGTACTGTCCTGAGACAGAGTTGAATTGAAACATCCTTATTATGAGATTATTTTGTGCTGACTGACAGTCGCTCTCCCCGAAAAGCATATTATTGCTCATATTGTAACACTCAACATATTCCTAGCTTTCAGACTGTCAAGGATATGGCTAATAGAATTCATCAATGTCCCGGGAAATTCTATCTTTCTATGTCCTTGGCCTTGCCTCGGCCGCAACTTTGCATCTTCTTGGTTTGACACTGTTACGGGGGGTAGCAAATTTATTATTATAACTCGTCGCTGTGAGGATGCTCTCCAAGTAATTGTACTAGTGAATAGTGATTTAATGACGTAGAAAAACGTCTGACGTACTTCCACGTCGGGGTTTTCCCGAAATCTTGTGTTCTACTATTCGTTGCCCCAGAATTAAATTGTCCTAACTACAGCATAAAACTGTTAATAGTTGTAGTTAGGACAATTTAATTCTAGGGCGACGTATTGTGTATTGAAAACGTCATGCTGGCTTTAAAGAATTGGCATTAATTGAACAATAGAAGTTTCGGTTTTGTTTTCCGAATTTAATTTAATCATAATTTCTTAATATTTCAGTGGTGACATATTTTAAAAACAAAAACACAAACAATATATATATA
>JBCEWB010859380.1:1853-15968 GCA_039654565.1 Peronia peronii
CCCCCCCCTCCCCCCCCCCCCCCCCCCCCCCCCCCCCCCCCCCCCCCCCCCCTTACAAACGACTGACGTACCGTAAATCCATCCAACTATGAAACACTCCAGTATGCCATTTAGACAGACAGTGAAAGCAGCGATGTACCAATCAACCAGCTGGAACAGATACATCCCTCCCTGAAAAAATACGGTTATTCTGTTGTCATTAACGTCCACTGATATAAATTTCTGAAGTTTCGCTTTTTTTTGTTTGTTTGTGAAGTGAAAAAAAAAAAGGTGTATACAACAAAAATATAGATGACAGGAAGAGAACGATAAACCAAAAGTGCCGGTGGATTGCAGCTAGCTATGCAGATCTAAAATTTTTCTGAATGATGAAATTATATAACTACTATCTGAAAGAAATAAAGTAATCACCAGCAATAGTGACATATCCCTTGAGAAAGACAATATTCAGTTTTATTTCCAAAACTCTTAATTTACAAGCACAACGATAATGGAAAAAGTGTTTTCTGAAGTACCAAAATGATCTGGTGAAAGTTTATCATTCGATACTCAACATTTCTGATAAATAGAGTGGGATTATCGCTACTTCCATCATCAACACTTTTTATTTGTTGTAAAGGCACAATCTAAATGAATGAAAATAAACCCAATCAATCAATCAATCAATCAATCAATCAATCAACCAGTTAATCAGTCAATCAAGCATCGGTCAATCATTCAAATTAATCGATCAATCAGTCGATTGATCAACCAAAGAAACAGCCAATCGATTAATCAATCAAAAGTTATTTTGTCTGTCATCTGTCTTTTTGAGAATTCTTCCATTGATTAATCTGTCTTTTATAGTTAGCATATGAAATTGTTCAAAACTTTAAATCATACTGCTGAGAAAAAAGAGGTCTAAAAAATATTCCAGTATGTCTAGCATGGAACATTATTGATCTTTTGGCTTTAATGAATATTATCGTATTATAATCCAGAGGAGAGACACAAATAAGTCCATTATGAAGTCACATGCTTGGAAAAACTTGGCCAGAATCAAAGTTTTAAGATGTCTGATGAAGGAGCTCCGATATTTATACTTGGAAAGTTTTAACCGAAAGAATTACAGCAGTCAGTAGGGCAAAAGAAATTGGTTTTAATGAGCAGATAATAAAATGAATGCCTGCTTCTCATGACAAATAGGGAGTAACGCTGAGTTTTACCCTGGCAGCAAACGGCAGACTGATGAGGAACAAAAATGCGGCGTAGGTGAGCTTGAATGGAATATTCCATTTGTAGATGAACTTGGGAAATACGTCACTGGCAGTGGTGATGCAGGTCTCGATCACAGTGAACTGAGAATGGACAAGGATGTTATAAATAGTGTCTTTCTATCTGTCTATCAATCTGTTTGTCTATCAGCCTGTCTGTCTATCAGACTGTCTGTGTCTATCTGCCTATCAATCTATTTATCAGCCTGGCTATCTGTCTGTCTTGCTGTCTGTCACTCAGTATGTATGTCTGTCAGCCTGTCGCTGTATCTGTCTGTTTCTGTGTCTAAAACTGTGCCTGTCTGGCTATCACTTCTATTTGACTCTGTTTGCCTGTCTGTCTGTTGTCTGACTGTCTGTCTGTGAAAGTGTCTTGTTGGTACAATATTGTTTGACTGGATATATTGCCTATATAGAATTGTAAGTTATGCTGCAGAAAAAAAAGACATAAAGAGTTAATTAAAAACTAGGAATGATTGAAAAAACGTAACTTGTATTTTTTAAAATTAATATATTTATAATTTAATAATTCATTGGTTTCTAGAATCATATTGTATTTATTAAGACCACATCACAGGAAGGAAGAGTCCGGTGACAAAGTTGCGTTATCAACATGTCAGGCTAAAATGATGGAGATAACATAATAGGAACTTTTTTCTTACTTCCTTTTCGATTTAGACCCACCTGAGAATCTAGTCCAACGGTGAATAGCATGACAAAGAACAGAACTCCCCACAGCTGTGGTAAGGGGAGGTAAGAGATGGCCTCGGGATACACCACGTAAGCCAAGCCTGGACCTGCAGTACAAAGCATCACACAACTTTAAGTAGTAAACCCGTAAATCTACTACAGTTAATCAAACTTTTAGAAAAAAAAGTCTTTTTTTTTTTTTTAGGTACAATACGTCAAAATGTATTATAAAAATAAGCAACAATCAGTGTATGCCTCTCTTTTTCTATTTATCTTTCATGTACCCATATGTTAGGTCAACCATTCACCAAGAACAGTTCTCAATCTCCGTATTTGTTTTCTCCAAGTCTCATCAGTACGTCTGTCCGCCACTATCTACCCATTTGTGTGTCCATTCATACACCCAGCCTGCTTATGCCATTTTCCTAACATCGTCCTTCCCCCTCTTCTTCCTCGCCTATTGTTTATTAATCTGTTCATCCATCAGTGTCCTTTAGTCAGTCCCTCCATTCATTGTCGATACGTCCGTCCGTCCGTCAGTCCATCCATTCATTAATACAGCTATTCATCCATCCATCCACACATCAACCCAACCATCTACCTTCCATATATTATCCCGTCCCTCCCTTCTTCCCTCTGTCCATCCATCCATCCATCCATCCATCCATCCATCCATCCATCCATCCATCCATTCATTCATCCATCCATCCATCCATCCATCCTTTCAGTCATCTATGCATCTATCCATCTATCCATCTCTCGATCCAATCGCCAGTCAATCACTCAATGTTTAACTACTCAAAATCCACCTCTAACCTGAGCTGGAAAATTTGGACACAGGAACATCCAATGTATAAGCCATATGTCCAAGCACTGTGAAGATAGCAAAGCCAGCTAATATACTCGTCGTTTCACACACAATTGGCAGGATCATTGCGTCTCTAAACAAAACAGGGACAAAGATACAATATAAAGTTATCGTTTACAGATTCCATAGGAGAAAAGAAACAAAGACCGCTGTGAGATATCGGAAATTCTAGCAATATTCATTCATAGAAAGGATAATTGGATGGAAAGATGTCAGATTATGTTCGACTCACAAAGCTATATATCAACCATAAAACTACATAAAATGATAAACGCTCAAGTGTCTTACTCTCTTATGCATAGAGTAGGCCTATAAACCTTTACTTTTTTATGTATTATTTCAGCTTTGTAAATCTCAAGGCCATCATCTAATCATCCGTAATCCTACTAAGATATATATGGTTCTCTAGACCAACAGCTGCTGGAACTTGATATTTCTATGAATCTGAAAAAAACATTATCCTTAACAAATGGTAACAAACATAAAAATATCAAGAAATTCAGAATATTGTGATAGTCCTAACTTATTAGTTGAATGTCCTTCAGCTGAAAAAAAAGAAGAAGAAGAAGGTAGGAAATTACAAAAACAAAGAGAAACGAAAAACAAATAAACATAAATAGCGGAAAACACACACATTCATGAAAAAAAATCGCGTTCATTTCCTGGTAAAATCATAGAGATGACAAACAGGAATCATTTCAGCTGCATTTAATTTGAACAGTGTAATTTTTAAGAATTATTTTATGAGAAAAACCTCTCACGAGTCGATCATTTACAAATGATTACATTTAAGAGAGCAGCCGCGTTGTATGTTAATGTATGCCCATAGAAACTGCAACCATCCCCTTTCAGTTCTCTGAACCATATTTCAAGATGGCACACTAAGCATGTTGATTCTTTGAGACCATTGAGAATTTCAATCAAAGAAAAAGAATAATGTTCATAACGGTTTTCTTTTAACCAATTTCGGGTCATATTAGAAATCCAATCGGATGATGTCACTCATCAGGTTGTTAACATACCATTCCATCAGGTTCTTAATCACATAATCATAGTCTGCCTAGCTGCATGTCTTCATCATCACTGCACCATTACCCTTTCTGAAGAATAGTTACGGTTCTTATATGCAAAACAAAGATCACAGTCTTTCCAAATTATAGGTGACGATGTTTCAGGATGTCCTCTACGATCTCTTCAAAGTTTAGATCACGGTTTCTCTAGAGTATGAGCCAGAGACCAAAGCCCTCAACCTATTCTGATCTTCAGAGAACTGCATTAGATATATTTTATTTCTTGTGCAATTGTTCCTACTTGTTTCGTTGTTCAAAGATCTACTTCAGGCCTACCTTCTATTCTCTTCTCTATAATATATGGATGCCATCCTCAGAGGCCTGTATTGCACTATTATTATATGGCTTTCTCAATGTACTATCCTCATTTGTGGGTTCCTGCCTATAATTGGCATTTCTCTAATTTCTAATTTATGAACAACTTCACATGACAACCATAGCATTTAGTGTCCTCGATACAGCAGAATCCCGAAAGATGCTACTTATGATTATGAAGCTGGGGTATCAAGAGTGATGATAATAATGATGGTTCTAACAATTGAGTCAATTTTCAAATTATTTAATTCTCCAGATTTGAGTTATTTGTTTATTGTGATATACTGATTAGTTACTGGCTAATCTTGTATATCTTGGTATTCAAAACATTTCTATAAAATGATGCTGATGATGGTGGTGGCGATGATGGTCACTTGATGGTTGTCCCGATAAAGACCCAGATATGTTCGTAAATTTTGGCCAGTATAGCTATCATCATTTTATTCAGTTTTTGGCACATTGATATGTACAGACTGTCGTCTGTTTCTTTTAGATATTAAGTTAGCTGCCCGTTGATAATCCGTCTAAATGTCAAGACATTTCTATGAAATTATGATGATAATAATGGTCACAGGGACTGAAAACAGATGAAACCTTTTTAAGAAATCTCCCTTTTTGTAACACAGCTTTCCATCACTCCTATTTTACTTTTTCAAGAGCACTGTTAATGATTTTCAACAGATTAGGAGACTGTTGTTCACAAGAGTACATTTAGGTTGATGTTTTACTTTACATGTATTTAGATTGTTCCTATAAACCATTCTTAGAAATGATGATTTTGGTTTCACCACGTAATCAAAAGAAGACGACATTTTTTTTCTAATGTGAAAGAAAGCACCATTTCGGTGATGTCACTCGTAAAGATACATCCTAAAAGTTATACACACCAAACAACGAAAAATAACTGGTAACATAAAAATATTACAGTCTTATTTGACCATTGCAAATTAGAAAGTGTGATATTTCTTCTAAAAATGTAATATTTCATTCAGCTTTTTTTAAATTGAAAATTCTCTCTTGCACAAAGCGCAAAGCATTTAATTAACATTTTATTCATAAACAGTGATAGTATATTTACATTTGTATCTTTTCTTTGTTGCCCCGAAGAGGAGTCAACATGACTAGAAAATTTGACTAGTGACAGCAGTTCATTCAATTTTTACCATAATTATATGGAGTTCTACACATTGTCGTGTGTTTATTTTGGTGTATTTGATTAGTTTGTCGGATAGCGGTCCGTCCTTTCTTTTAAAATATTTCTATAAAATGGTGATAATGATGACAACAATGATACTGATCTGAATAGTCTGACAATGCCTGTGCTGACAGTGATCTGCCGCTGCCAAAGATAATGATATTGATAAACGCAATAATTAGATAACGATGATGATGGTGCTGATGAAGATGATATATGGTGCTTGCAACGATATTTTCACAAGATCAATACCTCAGACAGTTGTTCTTAAACTTGTTGTAGCTGGACATGGTGATAAGTCCACCCCATGCAGGGCCAAGGGAATAAAACACCTGTAGACTGGCCTCCACCCAGGTCTGCAGGTGCAGGAGTTTGCTGCAAAATACGTACAAAAATAACGAATGTGTTTCTGTATACTGGGCCAGTAGTTTTGGAACAAATGTCTCGCAGCTAATCAGAATGAGTCATAAGTCGCTGGACTCCAATGAGAAATCGGAGATTGAATGTGATGAAAATAGTTTAAGATCAATATATTTAGATTGCCAAAAATGAATGAATTTTCATATCTTAATAATAATATTGCTCTTATGGGCAGGCTATTAGTATATCAGGATGTTTTCAGGTGATTTATTTGCTAAACTATTCAATTTTGGCGATTTTTGTCTTTGGTTTGGAAGTCACCTCCTGTCTCTTCAATTTGCAATATCTCAGATTGAGTCAAGTTAGCTCAGAACATTTGTTTTACCCACATACACGTGTATGAAATAAAATTTTAAGTGACACGATTCAATAAGTCAGCGTAAGACTCGTTTTGGTTGGCTGCAAGACAAACGTGCCGTAAAGCATAAGCAAAATCATCACTGAGATCCAAAGTACATGCATTGATATTGGTATAGCGAACTCATATTGCAGTGAAGAGCTACTTCGTTTTAACGAAAAAGACTTCATAGACACACTAGCAATCCAGATTAGAGATTTCTTCTCTCTCTCTCTCTCTCTCTCTCTCTCTCTCTCTCTCTCTCTCTCTCTCTGTTTGTTTTTCTTTTCTTTTTCAGTATTGCAATATCAAGCCCATAAAAGTTTGTTCACTGAAAACAATGGTCCATCAAGGCACTGTGATATTTCGAGTGGAAGGGTTGCTATAATATGTGATAAAGCAATATCCTTTCTGGTGTTTGATCAGAATGTATAAGAAAAAAAAAAAAAAAGAAAAAGGAAAGTACATTCACTTATACTTACACTAAAGACAGGCTTGCCCTTATTAAACTTTTCAATTTAATGTATTCATTACACATGAAAATAATTCGAGACAGAGGACAGTTTACTTCACTTTGATACATTATTCACAATAAGTAGTATTTTTTTTTTCATGATAGAGCCTGTTAATTCCAGCCAGAGGCTATCTTAACTTAACTTTTGACTTTATTGAAGGTGTTTTCAATATACGAAACACTGATCCCATGAGAGATATGCATGATTTCTGTTGTGTTTATTTGTTTGTTGGTTTTGTTTGTGTTTAAATTTTGCGGGGCATCAGTATGGCAACGGCTACATTGGCCCAGCATGGTTAATAAATGTTTTCACATGTTAAAATTAACTAAAGATATATAAACGACATACATAAATATGTGTATACTTTTGAAAATTTGACAATCAAAGATTGAAAATGCAAGTTAACAAAGGAATAATTATGTGTGAAACATGCGGGTCCGCATTATCATTTTTTTTTTTTTTGTTGTTTTAACTGCCAAGGGTTCTTGAATGTGCGTACACAGGGGACTTCCAAAATATATGCGCCCTTATCCGAAAAGTCTAGACGTTCGGCTTTTCTACCCAAAAAACCAGGGGACCGTTAAGTCACTGAACAAAGAAATGCAGATATCTTCGTGCCTTTCATCCCCCAAGGGCGAGATCAGCGAGTTAAACCCGCAAACCCATGACGTGAATTGTTCAGACCACGGAGTAGACACCAAAGCACATAGTCACAACGATCACCACAACAGGTGAGAACTGAGAGCCTATTTAATCTATTTATATATCCCAAGACCCTAGCGTGGATTTTCTGCTGTATGATCTGATACATACCTTCATGTTCTTTTAAACCATCATACAAAGCATAATTCTGTCTATGATTTCAGATAAAGTTTGAATGTTATGGAGTTTTAAAGGTTTTCAAAGAGCTACTGAATATGTCATTCATTGAGTATTTGAGTGCTTGATATGCACACTGGAGAGAAAAGAAACCCGGCGTCTACTTACTGGAAATCCGGAGTGATATAAAACATAACTCCATCCAGTGCACCGGGCAGGGTGGCCCCCTTGATGATGAAAATAATCAGGAGGATATACGGCAGAATGGCTGTCACATACACCACCTGGTAATAAAGAGCAGTTTGAAAATCACTGTTAGAAATATGCTTTTTAACATGGCAATATAGGACTAGACTACTGGGACTATACATCTTTTTTGGAGTGATGCAAGTGGCAGGTTCATTTTGTGTGATATCGCTGTCTATGAACTCATATGAAAGGAGAGCAACAGCTGCCCAGAGGCTACCCAAGGATACCCATGCCCACTTTGTACCCCGGTGTACGCTCGAAGTTGGCGTACACAGCCACCATGGGGCATGAAGCCAGCGATTTTCTTCTCACTGATCCTCAGACACGAGGAACCAGCCAACATCATCATGAACTCTGAGAAGAGAAGGACTTTATTATCTTACCAGATATGTTCCACTGGGTGTGTTTCGTTACTGTGATTATTATCTGGTGGCTTAGGTAGGCTAGACGGATAACATTGTCACCAGTGCTGTTATTGTTTCCCTTGAAAAATAAACAAAAGAATTGACATATCTAGTGAGTAAAGAAAGAATAAGTGGACCTTCAAACGCAAAATAAGACAAATTGATAAGAACATATACCAAGTTCTCTCAGGATTGCCTGTAAATAGTTCCCAAGTTATAGCCATATGATATGTGCAAAGACAATTTCAGAGCCATTTGCAAGATGGAGAAATGAAAATGTGGAAAGAGGGGAGAGAGATGTCAGAGAAAAAGAGAAAAAAAAAGACTCATGAGATTTTTTTTTAAATATAAGACTAAAAGAAATCACCAAGTTAACATATAAGGAAACTGAGCAAAGGGAACAGAAGAAAACGGGCAAACAGGATAGAAGAACATGGACAAACAGAACATGGGGAAAATGGGCAAACAACACAGAGGTAAATGAGCGAACAGAACAAAGTAAAATGGGCAGACTGAACAAAGGAAAATTCATAAACAGAACAACGAAAAATAGGCAGACAGACACAGAAAAATGGAAACACAGAATAAAGGAAAATGGAAACACAGAATAAAGGAAAGTGGGCAAACAGTGAAAAAAGCAAACACTTGTACTGTTCCTAACCTTTCCCACAGACTCCACGCCTTTGATGACACAAGCTATGGCGACGATGGAGGCCACAGTGAGAGCCACTGCCGAGTGCCAGGGAATTCCATCCGGATGCTCCAGTCCGGGCGATAACTCAAGTACATTGTAACTGAAATATGTCAGAAATAGAGATGGAATTAATCGCCTTTATAACCTAGTCTTACACCTCAACAAATCTTGTAGTGACACCAAAGACTGGCTTTAATGTACAATGAAAAGGCTATATTATACTCCTCAAAAAACTGTCCCTACAGTTTCTATTGAACTGTAATATAAATCTTAACCAAAAGTATGAAAGCTACATCTGGAAATTGGGCACAAGGAGCTGCAGGATACAGACATTGTTCCGTTTTATATTATTATTATATGTTGACTTACAAGATTTTATGTTATCTGAAATTTACTCTGACAATGCTGTAATCAGTAAATAATCAAAATCATGAGTGGGTTTCACTCCAAAAATTACCCTGAGCAAAATGACACAGCCTTCCTACCAAACGTGAGCACTGTTTTTATAATTTCCAGCAAAAGTGACTAAGGTAATTTTTTTTTTTAATTTATCATGTGGCTACATTTTTTTTTTTGTCTTTCTATGAACAAATACTATAATCACATTTTTTTGGCATTACCTGATCAGGGGACATATACATCATGACCAGACATAGCTTATGTTCATTTGTAAGGTCAATGAAACAGAAAACGGTTAAAGACAGTAAGAGAACATTCTTTAGCGTAAATTTCATAAGTTTTTTTTTTTAATAATCCTTTTTTTCTGGCTTTACAGCAACATATAGTATGTCATTAATCAAGGCTGAAATTGATAGAATCTCTATGATTTCAAAGCTGAACGCGGTGTGAACTGCAATGTGCACATTTACTTAAGCTCACAAATTGTTGTATAAATGTGTAAAGAGTAACGTTTATCCTGCCTTTCATTTACTAAGACTTTATTTCCAGCCTTGATAAAAAAAGGAATGAAGTCATTAGGGATTGAAGTTCGTCGCCTGCTCTATACTACCTATGTATTCTCATGATAAATCATTGCTCTGGCTTGCAGTTTCAGATGATGGAAATAAAAGCCTTATCTCTGGTGGAACAAAGTGTTCTGCAATCTCCTTCACCACTTCTGTTAGATCTAAGGAGAATAGATCATCCTATTACTCACAGCCAAAATTCCTCACTGGCACTCTTTCGTGTACCATTAGCTGTCATATTCACAGCTGACGCCAGGATTGTAAGATTCCCAGACATCTCTGTGCCATTGATGCGGACTCCCAGAGCTTCTAAGCTGACATTGGCAGAATGGTTTCCACTCGTGACAGCAGAATCAGCCTCAGATTGGCCGCAAAAGTCCGTGTTCCAACTCTGCCCACACAGTGTCCAAGGCAGTGGTGATCTCATAGAATGGGCAGTGAAGATTAGGGGCCAGGCCAGGATCATGCCGTAATACCAGGAATTGATATAGCTCAACACATTCATCGACAGACCAGCACCTGAGATGGATTTGTCAAGAGAGAAATCTTAAGTCAGGCCAAGCATTAACTGGTCAGAACTCCATATGCAAGTGGGAGACAATTACATGTAAGAGATTCAGAAGCATTTCCGTTATTGAAAGTGTTGTACATTGCGATGTTAGAGATAAGTAAAATACTCTGGAATTTCTCCAGATGGTGAGCAGTGTGAAATAACAGGAACACTTTGAGCTAAATTTTCTCAAAAGTACCGTCCATAACTTCTCAATATTTTGACAAAGTCGTATGAAATTGAGAAATGCCTTTATTGAACTGACGTAAGTCTTGAAATGCAAGGCAGATGTCAAGCTTAATGACATGTACATAACTCATAAACTGGAAATTTTCTGAAAGTGACAGTTTTCCCAAAGTCGCACATAGAAGACGCACACATTTCAGATGCATTACAACTTTTCTTTTTTCTAACGAAGTCAATGACATTGTCACAACTGGTAATGATCATCGACGTGATAACAGTGATGACAACGACGACAATGATTAATTATGATAATGTGATATTGAAATAATGATGATTATCATGATGATAATAATTTTAAGACAATTGCACACAATGACGATATGGTAATATATAACATTTTGAATTAATAAAGCGTTATTGCCACAAGCTGATTAGCGTTGTTTTACAACGACAAACATAAATTTAGATAGTGTATGCGAATTTGCACAGCAGTTATCAAATTCTGAGGATGACTTATGAAACTCTGGACGAAGTGAAATGTATAATATGAAGAAAGTGATCGCTTCTTTAGCTTTATGCTTTAATAGGTTTGATGTCAAGATGGTGGAAGATCTTTTTCTTTCTTTCTTTCTTTATTTATTTATTTTAGAACAGAAAATATAAAAACTCTTACATTTCTATTCAGTTTTAAACAAGGAAAGTTGAATGATCTTAAGGACTTATTGGTTTACGATATCAAAGAAATCTAACAGAAATTATTGAAAATAATCTCCAGCAAGATATCCAGTTGCCGGGACACATGTGAGAGCATTCACGGCGTGTTTCTTCATCTTGCTCCAGATTGTTGCGTGAACGTTAACTAGCATCCGCTTATTTCTCTTGTTGGTTTAGTTCATGTCTTCCAAATGCTGTTACTTTATTGCAGATATCAACAGATTACCCTAGTCAATCTCCTCCACAAAAGTGCAAATAATATAGCCGAGTGGACACATTAATAATATTGTCTTTAAAGCAGAGGAGTTGGTGAGGCCTATGGATTTTACTTTAAGGCAGCACAATCCCAACATGCTATGAATGAATAGAAAAAATATGCAAAAGAACAAGATATTTGGAAAAGGAGGAGATTACGCATTCATGTGATACATGACCTAAGATTCCTGTATATTTCTATGATACATTTCCGGACTGCCAAAACCTGTTTCCCGTTTTTCCCGTCTTCAATGCAGTAAAAATGTCTTGATTTGTGTTATCATTTTCTTTTCTGAGAATCGAAGAAGCAAAGAGACAATGGCTGGTAAAAATTAGGTAAGGTGATAGATCAGACTTTAAGATATATTGGGGAAATAATTATGTGATAATTTTTCAACGGTTAGAATTCACAACGACGACACATCAATAAAACAACAGATTTCAAACTGCGTCAGTGTTGTTTTATAAATCTATATATTCTTAGACTCTATAGTAACTTTGGAGGCAAAGATGAATGGATCTAGAAATATCCAGAAGTTGTATGCAAATGACTTTCATTATGATGAAGTAAATCTGTATAATATTAAGATGGATGCATGGGTGGAGTCCTGTCCAAAAATGTTTACTTGTCACAAATGAATGATGTCCTACTTTTAGACTCCAAAATCCATTCTAGCCAACTACATTGATTTTAATAGTGTTAGTGTAACACATGCAAGAATGATAATTAGCGCCGAAAATAGATTTACAATAAAGTACAACTGACAGAGTCACCTTTTTTTTTTGTTTTTGTTTTTGTTTGTTTTCGTTTTTGTTTTTGTTTTTTTTATGTATATATATCTAATTTTACTTTAATTTTTATTTATTTATTTCTTTATTGGGGGTGGGGTGGAGGCAAGAGTTTATATTCTTTTCAATGCTCATGGTAATTTCAAATTCGCTAAAGCATGTAATCTTTTTCTGAAAAGATTTTGTGGATCTTAACTGTCAGATCTTCAAGAAGGGCTATGTCGCCATGACGTCTGCTTTCTTTCATCTGCATAGCGAGTATTGCTGGCTTCCTCTGCTCTTCATTTACAAATGGATGTTTTTAATAAAGTATTTAATGTAAGCAAACACTGCACGGTAAACGCTCCGCTGAAGCATGGTGACCTGATTCCTAGTGGCGAGGCAGCAAGTTCTGACATGTAGCTGAATGCAAAACATGGTGAATTAAAGTGTACGTTAACCATAGGGAAATGTGCAGTAGCAAACTTTCAATAAGATAGCATGACCCAATACTCCTCTTTTGCTTTTTTTTATTTCAGAGACGATAACATCTAAGTTATTTCCTGGCCATATTTCATGCGACAATTCTTACTATGTCTAGATTCTCAGTAGGTGCCTGTTGTGTATGGGATGAACCAAGCAGGTAGGACTATGCAACTGGAACAGATACTGGAACAGTTTCCGATTTCTATCAGCGTCAGCAGCTGGAGACTGTAAAACCACAGATTTTACAATAAATAATGTTTTTCTTGTCAAATGTTAAGATTTCGGCTGAAACAGGCCGGGAATGAGCTGTCTGATAGCTGGGGCTTAAAAATAAGAGCGAAGGACCAACGCGGTAAAATGTATCTTTTCCACAACCATGTAGTGCTTTCATTAGTCCATGCTTAATGAACAGGTTTTATCATAAAGGGGAATGTATTTCGGTAGTTTCAAAGAGTTGTCAATTTATACGTCTCTTTGACAAATACATCTTTTAAGATCGCAAGTTTTTCGCGGTAAAATGAGTGACAGAAATAAGATTTAATCAGCAGAAAAAGAATAATTAGCTCCAAATCCTCTCATCTTGTTTTGGAGATTTATACTTTTACACGTGCTCCTAGAAAAAAAAGGTAGTTGTATAGAGACATTAACCCTTTCGCTGCCCAAAACATAAACATTGTCCTTTCTGTTCTCATCTCTGTTGAAACAAGTAGACTATCGTCAGTTCCTGAGGGTTAAACATCTACATAAGACTGAGTTTTTATGTTTTCACGGAAGCAGAATTATGCAAGTCTTGAAATGTGGATAGATTTATTGAAACGGCCAAAGGGTTGCACTTTACAAATGGAAATATCAGCTTTTTGTAAAGACCTTTTCTTTTAATAAACAGAGCTGTATAGCTCTTTTTTAAGGAGATATTTTATAAGAAATAACAGAGTGCGCTGTGATAATGGGAGACAGGAAAGGAGAAACCAGTAGAGCGGCTCAGCATTATTAGGATATATCCAGTAGACCTAATAAAAAGACAGCTGAGACATAACTCTATAGAAGAGACTGAATAGCTGAACTAGACAATTTTCTAAACTTTCAATAATATTGAGAACGAATCAACATGAGCAAGATGAAATGAATTATGTTTCGTGATCGTTTGATTTGGGTGTGCTGATGATACACTTTTATGTACTAATGTTTATAAATTTATCGTTGAAGAGTAAATAGAAATGGCTACTATATTCGCTGTTATTATCATAATGTAAATTATTACTCTCATTGGCAAAAATACATATCTTATTTTATCCGAAACTTTTATACTTATAGTGTTTTGTTTTGTTGTTTTGTTCTTCATGGGAGTGGGTGAATGGAGAG